>CAJQUW010007062.1:0-26932 GCA_907163375.1 Prostheceraeus crozeri | reverse complement strand
AATCGGAGCAGCCGTACAAAAGTTAGAGCGGTTACAAGATTTTAGGTCGGATCTAACCTGAAAAAATCCTAAGTGTCAGAGTGGCTTTGTATGGGTAAAATTTTGAAAATTTTCCAAAGTGTGGAATTTCGACCTGGGACCGTCACCAAAACATTTTTCATCAAATTTTGAAATTTCAACTGACGTCCCCCTTGTTCTAAAACTTTTGGTTCTAGTGGACGGATTTGTTCGTTCGACTTGCATTGGAACAGAGATGCAACACCGCTCGACCCGCGATTTTTCGTTGCGAGTCAATCGATCGGAGCAGCCCGTTCAAAGTTAGAGACGGTTACAAAGATTGTTAGGGTCGGAGCTCGCTTACCTGAAAAAATCCTAAGTGTCAGAGTGACTTTGTATGGGTAAAATTTTGAAAATTTTCCAAAGTGTGGAATTTCGTCCTGGGACCGTCACCAAAACATTTTTCATCAAATTTTGAAATTTCACTGACGTCCCCCCCCCCTTTGTTCAAACATAGGTTTCTAGTGGACGGATTTTGTTCGTTCGACCGCATTGGAAAAGAGATTAAAACCTGCTCGACCGCATTTTTTCGTTTGCGAGTCAATCGGGAGCAAAAGACCGTTCAACAAGTTTAGAGCGGTTACAAGATTTTAGGTCGGAGCTCGCTTACCTGAAAAAATCCTAAGTGTCAGAGTGACTTGGTATGGGTAAAATTTTGAAAATTTTCCAAAGTGTGGAATTTCGACCTGACCGGTCCACCAAAAAATTTTTTCATCAAAATTTTTGAGAAATTTACACTGACGTCCCCCCCTCTGGACAGCTTGCTTCGATTTTTTTTGGCTTCCAGTGGACGGATTTTGTCGTGCCATAGCTCGTTTGAAAGCTAAGAGTGAGACAAATTCAGTGAAAGAATCGGCTTGTTCCTATCTGTCTTCGTTTAGATGTGAGACGCCATTTAAGATTTTGGGACATTGGCGAAAAACGACAGAGTTAGAATTTGGGACGTTTTGGGCTCTAGCTTCAAAACGAAGCATCGGATGGGAAAACGGATTTCAGATTTGGAATCAGCGTGAAATTCTTTATCTGTATGGTGAGTTTCAAGTCAATCGGAGATAAAAATTTTCAACATTTTTCGAAAAAACGACAGAGTTAGAATTTGGGACGTTTTGGTGTGTAGCGCCCAAACGAAGCATCGGATGAGAAAACGGAGGCCAGATTCGGAATCTACGTGAAATTTTGGGTTAGGAAGGATGTTTCCAGCTCATGGAGAATCGAGAGGAAAAAATTTTCACTGACGTCCCCCCCCGTCTAGGGGGGCCTTCCTCCCCGGGCTCTGGACAGCTTTGTTCTAACTTTGGCTTCTAGTGGACGGATTTTGTTGCGTTCGACTTGTCATTTGGAAAGGAAGGTAGGTGAAACAAGATTCAGTGAATCGACCGCATTCAGGCTTCGTTGCGAGTCAATCGGAGCAGCCGTTCAAAAGTCTAGAGGCGGTTCACAAGATTTTAGGGTCGCGAGCTCGCTAACCTGAAAAAATCCTAAAGGCGTTCTTGTTGATCTATTTAGTGGTCATGAGGTGAGCTTTGTTATGGGAGAGAAATTTTGAAAATTTTCCAAAGTGTGGAATTTCGACGCTGGGGAACCGTCCACGCCAAAACATTTGTCATCAGAATTTTGAAATTTCACTGACTCCGTCCCAAACCCCTCTGGACAGCTTGCTTCTAAACTCTTGGCTTTCTATTGTGGGTCGGATTTTGTTCGTTTCGGACTTGCTCGTTGGATAGCTTAGGAGTGAAACACCGCACAGTGACCCGAATCGGCTTTTACGTTGCGAGTCATTCGAGCAACTCCGTTCAAATAAGTTAGACCCATGTCGCAGGGCGGGTTACAAGATTTTAGGGACGGAGCCTTCGCTTACCTGAAGAAAAAATCCTAAGTGTCAGATGTGACTTTGTATGGGTAAAATTTTGAAAATTTTCCAAAGTGTAAGAATTTCGACGACTTGGACCGTCACCAAATAACATTTGTCTGTTTCAAATTTTGTAAATTTCCCATACTGACGTCCCCCCCCTATGGACAGCTTGTTTCTAACGAGTTTTGGCTTCTACAGGTGGGAGACGGATTTTGTCTCGTATTCCGACTTGCTCGTTGGAAGTCTAGAGTGAGACATAAATTCACTGAAATCGACCGCATTTTTCGATTGCGAGTCAATCGGAGCAAGCCGTTCAAAAGTTAGAGCGGCTGCGTTTACAAGATTTTTAGGGTCGGAGGCCTCGCTTACCTGAAAAAATCCTAAGTGTCAGAAGTGACTTTGTATGGGTAAAATTTTGAAAATTTTCCAAAGTGTTAGAATTTTCGACCTTGGGACCCGTCACCAAAACATTTTTCATCAAATTTTGAATATTTCAATGACGTCCTCACCCCCCTGCTGGACAGCTTGCTTCGCCCCCCATTTTGCTCTTCCAGGTGGGACGGATTGTTCTGTCGTGCGATAAGTCCGTTTGAAAGCTAAGAGTGAGACAAATTCAGTGATAAAAGAACGCGAGCTTGTTCCTATCTTGTCCCTTCGTTTTAGGCATTGTGAGAAAAAAAATGCCATTAGAAGATTTTGGGACCCCATTGATTTTTGGCGAAAAACAAAGACCAGAGTTAAGAATTTGGAAACGTTTTGGGCTCTAGCTTCGCAAAACGAAAGCATTCGGATGGGAAAACGGATTTCAGATTTGGAATCCAGCGGTCGAGAAAATTCTTTATCTGAGTTCGGATGGTGCAGTTTCAAAGTCAACTCGGCTACGAGAAAAAATTTTCAACATTTTTGCGAAAAAAACGACAGAGTTAGAAGTTCTGGGATCGTTTTTTGGTGTGTAGCGCCCCAAACGAAGCAATCGAATGAGAAAAACGCGAGGCCCCCCATCTTCGGAAGTCTACGTGAACAAGATTTTGGGTTAGGAAGGATGTTTTCCAGCGAAATCGGACGAGGAAAAAAATTATTTTCAGCTGACGTCGCCCCCCCCTGCTGCCGACGCTTGCTTCTAACTTTGGTTCTAGTGAGTACGGATTTTGTTCGTTCGAACGGTTGCTCGTTGGAAAGAGGATGAAACACTGCTCGACCGCATTATCGTTGCGAGTCAATCGGAGTGAGACGTTCAAATTGCGCGGTTACAAGATTAGGTCGGAGCTCACCTGAAAAAAATCCTAAGTTCAGAGTGACTTTGTATGGGAAAAAAATTGAAAAATTTTCCAAAGTGTGGAATTTCGACCTGGGAACCGTCACCAAAACATTTTTCATCAAATTTTGAAATTTCACTGACTGTCCCCCTCCCCTGTTCTAACTTTGGTTCTAGTGGACGGATTTTGTTCGTTCGACTTGCATTGGAAAGAGGATGAAACACTGCTCGACCGCATTTTTCGTTGCGAGTCAATCGGAGCAGCCGTTCAAAAGTTAGAGCGGTTACAAGATTTTAGGTCGGAGCTCGCTTACCTGAAAAAATCCTAAGTGTCAGAGTGACTTTGTATGGGTAAAATTTTGAAAATTTTCCAAAGTGTGGAATTTCGACCTGGGACCGTCACCAAAACATTTTTCATCAAATTTTGAAATTTTACTGACGTCCCCCCCCCTTTGTTCTAACTTTGGTTCTAGTGGACGGATTTTGTTCGTTCGACTTGCATTGGAAAGAGGATGAAACACTGCTCGACCGCAATTTTCGTTGCGAGTCAATCGGAGCAGCCGTTCAAAAGTTAGAGCGGTTACAAGATTTTAGGTCGGAGCTCGCTTACCTGAAAAAATCCTAAGTGTCAGAGTGACTTTGTATGGGTAAAATTTTGAAAATTTTCCAAAGTGTAGAATTTCGACCTGGGACCGTCACCAAAACATTTTTCATCAAATTTTGAAATTTTCACTGACGTCCCCCCCCCTCTGGACAGCTTGCTTCGATTTTGGCTTCCAGTGGACGGATTTTGTCGTGCGATAGCTCGTTTGAAAGCTAAGAGTGAGACAAATTCAGTGAAAGAATCGGCTTGTTCCTATCTGTCTTCGTTTAGATGTGAGATGCCATTTAAGATTTTGGGACATTGGCGAAAAACGACAGAGTTAGAATTTGGGACGTTTTGGGCTCTAGCTTCAAAACGAAGCATCGGATGGAAAACGGATTTCAGATTTGGAATCAGCGTCAAATTCTTTATCTGTATGGTGAGTTTCATGTCAATCGGAGAGTTTCAAGTCAATCGGCGAGAAAAATTTTCAACATTTTTCGTAAAAACGACAGAGTTAGAATTTTTGCGATGGCTGCCTACTGTAGAGCCAAAACGAAGCATCGGATGGGAAAACGGAGGCCAGATTCGGATTCAGCGTCAAATTCTACATGGAAATGGTGTATTTCCAGCTCAATCGGAGCACTAGAACCGGAGATAGACGGGATTTTTAGTGTTTGGATGATGGGTATTACGTCATCAGCTGATCGCCACACACTATATAAGCTGGAAACCGACAGAGACTTGTCATTAGAGGAGAACGATTGTCAGAGGTAGGTCGTCTCTCTGAGCTCCGATGATAGCTTCGGACATTCCAAATTCCAAGTTTCTGTAAGAAACCGACTTAGAAAATTTCATTGCTGATATCAGCTAAGCCGTCAGACTTAGAGGTTCGCCAGGAGATGGCCTTCGTCTCCAGGCCATAAAAGACTCCAAAACTTTAAAGGCTCGTAACTTTGCTTCTACAAGTCCGTTTGACTTGATTCAAAAAAGGTTCGGTCGCTATTGACCTGCCCTAAGTGATGGGACTACTTATAAAATTTCATAAGTAGTGCTAAAAAGTTGAAAATTTTAAATTCACTAGTTTTGGAGGTTTTCTGGGGTTTTCGACCCTGCTGAAGTCAATGAAAGCATTTTTAATGATGTCTGAGCCAGTCTTCTCATGGTATAAGCGGCTTTTCACTGAAAGCGAGCAAGACACGGAGAGTTTTGCTGTAATATTCCACTGACAGGGTGTTCCTTCGGGACGGCGGACGATGCCGTAGTGATAAGTGTGGCAAGGGAATGTGTCATATTTAAGACCGTAACCGCTGGGACAACTCATGTCTCATGTTGGGCATTTGACACAGCTCTCAACGTAGCACTTTGAACGCCAATCGGTTGAGTCTTAGCTATCTTGTCATGGGTGGCCTCTAAACATCTCCATTGCAAAACGCTGGTGAATCAAGCTCTCTACGGCGTGCTATCAAACAGATCAAAGCAATAACTTGGGATGTTTCCTCAAGGTTTTCAAGTATGCTGAGTTCAAATCTGCTATCAGATTTCAAATTTAACTAAGACTAAGGCAGCTTTGAGGGGTTAGATCCCAGCTACTGTTCACTACCTTTGACTCGGCGTTGCTGTTACCACTTCGGGGCAGTGACAATGATGTCTTCAGCTGTAAAGAGCGGGTATCGGGGAAGATCTCTCACTTCCCTAGTGATCAGTACAAGGCCTTCGGGCTGTCGACGGGATCGAGTGCCACTCACTACACTCAAATCTATCATTCCTCACTAAGTGTAAATTACTGACTATACATTTGTCCTGCTATCAGGTTATTTTTGACTTGCTATCTAGTTGAATAGTCTCTTGCTATCAAGAGATTCACTTCTACTCATAAAGCACATCATCGCTGTAATACCTCCTTTGCTCGAGCGTTCCTTCGGGACGGCGGGTACTGCCGTAGAGGGATTGTGTTGCACGGGTTGTTCGTCGTTTGTTAGACCGAAACCTCTGAGCCGTTGCTCATGTTGGGCGTTCGACTTCATACTCAACGTGACGCTTTCTTTCGCCAGGTCAGAGTACTTCAGCCATTCGACAAAGGTTAGTCTTTATGATATGGAGTAGAGTGAAATGTAATTCATTAGATGTCCCTTCAATGATTGCTCCCATGATAAACGTTGATGAGACAAATGAAATGATTCTCATCTTCCCTTTTCAATGATTGAAATCTACTAACACACTACCGTATAATCGGCCACTATGGGGCAAGACATGATAGAGCCTTCAATGCGCTTTGCCCTGGCAGTCTTTAGACTGGCGAATACTATCATTAAGTTGAATCTGCTATCAGTCAACTTGAAACGTTGCGTCGCATTAGAGGGTATATAAACACTGCCCCCCCCCCCCACTCTCATTCCATTTTCAATCATGCAGACGCCGAACAGTCAAGTCAGCTCTCCTCGCGGACCGCAGTTAAGGCCGCGAAAATTATTTGAGGAGTTTGTCAGGCTAGAGGAGCAAGACAGAGTTTTTAATAATCTTGCTCGGATTGGCAATCCGATGACAGCAACTGCTGTCAATCCAACGGAATGGCGCTACATTCCACTTTTTAGCCATGTACCAGTTAGTGTGGAAGTCGACAGTGTTACCAAAGAGAGAGTCAAAGACTCTCTCAGTAGAATTGGTAGGGTGTAAGATGACATTACTCCCGAGAACGAACCATCGGCTCTCTTAAGGACCACCATGGGGCAAGACATGATAGAACCTCCTCGCGGTTTGCCCTGGGCAGTCTTCGGACTGGCGAATACTATCATTAAGTTGAATCTGCTATCAGTCAACTTGAACGTTGCAAATGAAGTTCGGTGTAATACTTCCTTTCGACGGGCGTTCCTGTAAAGGGCGGCGGTGAAACCCGTAGCTATGTATACCGCAAGGGACATTTGGCAATGGTCAATCTTGTTAAACCTCTCTGCGTCATGTTTGCAAGTGATTGCCTCTGTCTCAACGTAGTATGCATTCGCGCCAGGGCGACATTTAGCCAACTGTCGAAGGTTGCCTAAAACTTTCCATTGCATACGTTATGAGAGCCATGAGTTCTACCTGTCTCTATCAATGAGACGAATTGATGAATGGAATGAAATGGGAGGACACTCACGCGCCACACGCAACATAACACACTTCTCTCTCCCCCTTTCGTAGTCTAACAAGCTCTTTACACATGGATCGCAGTGAGTTTCGATTGCTATCCCTGTATCAGAAGTGTAAGCTATCTTAATTTTATTTGACACTATTTCATCTATTTACGCATCATCGCCCATATGAAATGTTTTAAGTTTTACAAGTTAGAAATAAAGTTTCAATAGTGTATGCGTTAGAAATAAAGGTGTAACTGTTTGTAAAAATAAGATCGCAAGATTTACTAGTTTACAAGTTAGACTAAGTGTAAATTAAAAATAAAATTATAACTGTTTCAAGAGTTTACAAGTTAGAAATTAAGTTTTAGCTGTTTGTATATCAAAATAAAGTTTCAAGAGTTTACAAGTTAGAAATAAAGTTTCAATAGTGTATATGTTAGAAATAAAGGTTGGCAACTGTTTTTAAAAATAATATCGCAAGATTTACTAGTTTACAAGTTAGACTAAGTGTAAATTCAAAAAATAAATTATAACTGTTCACGTGATTAAAGCGTTGATGCAACGATGAACAATTAATAAGCTGAAAAGTTTTTAGATTCACTTAAACATTATCACATATGTTTACAGATAGAAATGTATTACAGCAAAGCTACTTCATGAGTTATTTTGCAAGGAGTGTATCATCTCAAACTTTTACTAACCGACTGTGGAACATTGATTTCCATGATGAAGATTTAAATAGTTAGATTCGATGGCGAACAAGATTTACTAGTTTTTACAAGTTGGACAAAGTGTTCTACCTATTTGTAAATGAAAGATCTTCATTTCAACAGTTTACCAGTTAGAAATAAAGTTATTCAACAGTCTACAAGTTAAAAATAAAATTTTAACTGTTTCAAGAGTTTACAAGTTAGAAATTAATTTTTAATGGTGTATACGTTAGAAATAAAGTTTTAGCTGTTTGTATAAATCCAAAAAAACAAATGAAAAGTTCAAGAGTTTACAAGTTAAAATAAAATGAAGGTTCACCAGTTTACAAGTTTAAGAATAAAGTTCTATCTGTTTGATATGTTAGAAATAAAACAAAGTTTCAACCGTTTACAATTTAAAATAAAGTTTTTATCTGTTTTGTATGTTAGAAATAAAAACATAGTTCATCAAACCGTCTAACAACAAGTTAAAAATGAAGGTTTCAATAGTTCTTGGCGAGTTAAGAAATGAAGTTTCAATAGTGTGTGTAGATTACGAATAAATTTTATCTGTTGTATGTTATAAAAGAACATGAAGCTTCACCAGTTTACAAAGATTAAGAATAAAGTTCTAATGCTGGCATGTATGGTTAAAATAAACAAAGTTTCAACCGTTAGACAAGTTAAAAATAAGTTTCAATAGTTTACAAGTTAATAAAAAAGCTCCATGGTGTATACGTTTAGAATACAGTTTAGCCTGTTTGTAATATCAAAATAAAGTTTTCAAGAGTTTACAATTTGAAATAAAGTTTTCATAGTGTATATGTTTTATAAATAAAGGTGTGACTGTTATAAAAACTAAGATCGCAAAGATTTACTAGTTTACAAGTTAGACTAAGTGAATGAATAAGCTCTGAATACAAAAGATATAGTAAAATCCACAACGAATAAAGCATATCGCATAGGAATGTACATTGACAGATTCAAATAGATGCACATACGATCATAAAAAGAGAGTTTGTGACATCAGCATTAATTGGAAGTGCGTGAGCGCACTGGAAACTCCTGATCGTCTTGTGATTGGACGAGACGTCTCATCCATTCACCGCTTAGGAAAATCTTATAAAAGGTAGTGCACCAGCTCTACTCTTCACATTTATCTTTCATAAGGTGAGTGTTGGTGAGCTCCGTATCAGGTATTGGTTTTGTTTTGTTTGTGTGTGTTTTGTTGTTTGTTTTGTTGTTTGTTTTTTTTGTTTTTTGTTTTGTTGTGTTTTTTTTGTGTTTTTGTTTGTTATTTTTGTTTTGTGGTGTTTTTTTTGTTTTTTTTTTTTGTTTTTTTTTTTTTTTTGTTTTTTTTTTTTGTTTTTTTTTTTTTTTTTTTTGTTTTTTTTTTTTTTTTTTTTGTTTTTTTTTTTTTTTTTTTTTTGTTTTTTTTTTGTTTTTTTTTTTGTTTTTTTTTTTTTTTTTTTTTTTTTTTTTTGTTTTTTTTTTTTTTTTTTTTTTTTTTTTTTTTTTTGTTTTTTTTGTTGTTTTTTTTTTTTTTTTTTTTTTTTTTTTTTTTTTTTTTTTTTTTTTTTTTTTTTTTTTTTTGTTTTTTTTTTTTTGTTTTTTTTTTTTTTTTTTTTGTTATATATTTTTGATATTTTTGTTTGTTATATTTTTTTGATATTTTTTTTTGTTTTTTTTTTTTGTTTTGTTTTTTTTTTTTTTTTTTTTTTTTTTTTTTTGTTTTTTTTTTTTTGTTTTTTTTTTTTTTTTTTTTTTTTTTTTTTTTTTTTTTTTTTTTTTTTTTTTTTTTTTTTTTTGTTTTGTTTTTTTTTTTTTTTTTTTTTGTTTTTTGTTTTTTTTTTTTGTTTTTTTTTTTGTTTTTTGTTTTTTTTTTTTTTTTGTTTTTTTTTTTTGTTTTTTTTTTGTTTTTGTTTTTTTTTTTTGTTTTTTTTTTTTTTTTTTTTTTTTTTTTTTTGTTTTGTTTTTTTTTTTTTGTTATGTTTTTTTTTTTTTTTTTGTTTTTTTTTTTTTTTTTTTTTTTTTTTTTTGTTTTTTTTTTTTTTTTTTGTTTTTTTTTTTTTTTTTTTTTTTGTTTTTTTTTTTTTTTTTGTTTTTTTTTTTTTGTTTTTTTTTTTTGTTTTTTTTTTTTTTTTGTTTTTTTTTTTTTTTTGTTTTTGTTTTTTTTTTTTTTTTTTTTTTGTTTTTTTTTTTTTTTTTTTTTTTTTGTTTTTTTTTTGTTTTTTCTGTGTTGTTTTTGTTATGTGTTGTGTTTTTGTTTTTTTGGTTTGTTTTTTTTGTGTTTTGGTTTTGTTGTGTTTTTTGTGTGGTTTGGTTTTGTTTTGTGTTGTTTTTTGGTTTTTGTTGTGTGTTTTGTTGGTTTTGTTTGTGTTTTGTTTTTGTTGATTTGTTTTGGTTTTTTATGGTTTGTTGTTTTTGTTGGTTTTTTGGGGGGGTTTGTTTTTGGGGGTGTTGTGTTTTGTGTGTGTTTTTTTTGTGTGTGTGGTTGTTTTGTTTTTGATGTTTTATTGTTGGTTTGTGTTTTTGTGTGTTTTTGTGTGGTAGTTTGTATTTTTTTGTGTGTTTTTGATTGGGGGGGGGGGTGTGGGGTGGGGGGGTGGGGGGGGGGGGGGGGGGGGGTGGGGGGGGGTGTTTGTTTTTTTTTGTGTGTTTGTTGGGTTTTGTGTTGTGTGGTTGTTTTTGTGTGGTTTGTGTGGTGTGTTTGGTTTGTGTTGGTGTTGGTTTTTTTGGATTGTCTGTGTTGGTGTGGTGTGTGTTTTTGTGTGTTTTTGTAGTTGTTTGATTGTTGTTTGCTGTTGTGATCTATTTGTTTGGGGTTGTTGGTTGTGTTACAAAGGTTATATAGTTAATAAATAGTTTTAGTTTGGAATTTTAATGGATATGTTTTGTGATTGTTTGTGTTGTTTTAGTGTGATGTTTGGTGTTGTTTGGTTGGTTATTGGTGTTTGTGTTGGTGTTGTTTTGGGTGGTTTTTGGTTTGTGTGTGGGTTTTTGGATTGTGTGTAAGTTTGGTGGTTTGAGTGGTTTGTGTGTGGGGTTTGATGGTTTTTTTTGGGTGGTTTTGTTGATTTATTGATGTATGTTTGTTGTGGGTGGTTCAATGTTTGTTTTTTTTTGTGTTTGTGTGTGTGTTTTTTTGGTAGGTTTTTGTGTGTAAGTTTTTTTGTTGTTTCGTGGTTTGTTTGTGGGCGATGGCTGCTGGGTTGTTGGTTTTTGGTTTTTTAGTGTGGCTTGTTTTGTTGGTTGTTGTGTGTGTTGGATGTTGTGTGTTGTGGGGAGGTTTTGAGTTTTTGGTGTGTGTTGTGTGGTGTGTTGGTTGGTTTTGTTGTTTGGTTTTGTTTTGAAGGTTTTGTGTGGTTTTTTTGTGGTTTTGTTTGTTTTGTTGTTAGTTTGTTTGATGTGTGTTTGGTGTTTTTTTATTGTTGTGGGTTGGTTTGTAAGTAAGAATAAAAATAATAATATGGGGTGTGTTTGTTGTTTGTTGTGGGGTTGTTTGGGTTGGTGTTTTGTTGGTTTGTGATTGGTTTTTGGTTTATTTGTGTTGTATGTGTGTGTGTGTGGTGTTTGGTGGGTTGTTATGTTTTGATGTTGACTTTGTTGTTGTGTGTGTTGTTTGGTATATTTGTTTTTTTTTGTGGGTTTGGTTGTGGTTTTTTTGTTTGGTGTTGTGGTTTGTTTTGTTTTTGGTGATTGTTGTTTTTGTTTTGTTGTTGTGGTTTTTTGTTTGGGTGGGTTTTGTTGGGTGGTGTGTGGGTGGTTGTTGGGTTTGTTTGTTGTTGTTGGAGTTGTGTTGTGTTGTTGTTGGTGTTGTTTGTTGGGTTGTTTGTTTTGTTTGTTGTTGTTTGTTGTTGGTTGATATTGTTTGATTGTTTTTATTGTTTTTGTTTTTTTTTTTTGTCAGAGTTGTTCTTTTGTTGTGGGTTTTTTATGGTGGTTTTGTTGTAGAAGTTTATGTTGGTTGTGTAAGTGTTTGTTTGTATTTGGTGTAGGTTTTTTAGTACATTTTAAATTTTTGTACTTGGAATTATAACTTTTATATTTTATTGTTAATGTTAAGGTTAATTGAAATATGTGCAATAATTTATGTCTTATTATAAAGGTAAAAAAATAAATAAATAAAAATAATATTTTCTAAGTAAAATATAAAAAATAATAATAAAATAATTAAAAAAAAAATATAAAAATACAAAAATATTAATTAAAATAATTAATTATAATAGTAAATATTAAAAAAAATAAAAAAATAAAAATAATAAAAAAAATAATAAAAAAAAAATATATTAAAATAAATAATAATAGAATAAATAAATATAAAAAATATAATAAATAAAAAAAACATAAAAAAGAAAAAATAATTAAATAAATAAAAAATATATAAAATAAAAAATAAATATAAAGAAATTTAAAAATAAAAAAAATAAAAATAAATAAAATATTAAAAAAAAAAAATTATAGTAATATAATATAAAAGATTAAGGAAAGATGTTATGTTCTAAGACTCAACCGATTGGCGTTCAAAGTGCTACGTTGAGAACTGTGTCAAATGCCCAACATGAGACATGAATTGTCCCAGCGGTTACCGTCTAAACTATGACACACTCCCTTGCCACACTTATCACTACGGCATCGTCCGCCGTCCCGAAGGAACACCCTGTCAGTGGAATATTACAGCAAAACTCTCCGTGTCTTGCTCGCTTTCAGTGAAAAGCCGCTTATACCATGAGACGACTGGCTCAGACATGAAAACCTGTAGAGTTGGTAGACTTTGAGCAGCTTGATAGCAAGCCGTAGAGAGCTTGATTCACCAGCGTTTTGCAATGGAGATGTTTAGAGGCCACCCATGACGGGATAGCTAAGACTCAACCGATTGGCGTTCAAAGTGCTACGTTGAGAACTGTGTCAAATGCCCAACATGAGACATGAGTTGCCCCAGCGTTACGGTCTTATCTAAACTATGACACACTACCTTGCCAAACTTATCACTACGGCATCGTCCGCGGGCGTCCAGAAGGAACACCCCTGTCAGTGGAATATTACAGCAAAACTTTTCAGTGTCTTGCTCGCTTTCAGTAAAAAGCCGCTTGTATCTGGAGGATGACTGGCTTCGTACACACTTATCCATGCTTCATTGACTTCAGAAGGGTCGGAAAACCCACGATAACCTCCAAAACTAGTGAATTTGTAGTTTTTTAAACTTTTTAGTACTACTTATGTAATTTTTTTAAGGACCATGTCTGTCAATTAGGGCAGGTCAATAGCGACCGATCCTTTTTGATTCAAGTCAAACGGACTTGTAGAAGAAGCAATGTTACAAGCCTTTTAATGTTTTGAGTTCTTTTATGGCCCTGGAGACGAAGGCCATCTCTGGCTATCCTTATGTCTGACGCCTTAGCTGATATTCTGCAATGAAACTTTCTAATTGTCGGTTTTCTTCCAGGAAACCGGAAAATTTGGTAATGTCGAAGCTATCATCGGAGATCAAGAGAGACGACCTACCTATGACAATCGCTTCGTCTTAATGACCAAGTCTCTGTCGGTTCCCTGCTGATTTAGGTTGTGGCGATAAGCTGAATGACGTAATACCAATCATGGGGCGGCAAAATCTTAAAATCCGTTCTGTTCTCCGGTTCTAGTGCTTCGATGGAGATGGAAATAACATCATTTCAATGTAGAATTTGACGCCCAATACAAATCTGCCTCCGTTTCCCATCGATGCTTCGTTTTGGCTCTACAGCCCAACAGCCATCGCAAAATTCTAATCACTGTCGTTTTTTCGAATAAATGTTGTAAAAAATTTATTCTCTCCGATTGACTTGAATACTCACCTGTTGATTAGCGAAATTTGACGCTGATTCAATCTGAAATCCGTTTTGCTCTCCGATGCTATCGTTTTGAAGCTACAGCCCAAAAACGTCCAAATTCTAACTCCGTCGTTTTTCGCCTATCTCCCACAAAAAATCTTAATTGGTGTCTACATCTAAACGAAGGAAGATATGAACAAAGCGTGTCTTTCACTGAATTTGTATCACTCTTAGCTTTCAAACGAGCTATGGCACGACAAATCCGTCCACTAAAAGCAAAGTTGGAAGATCGGTGTCGAGGGGGGGGCGTCAGCGAAACTATTTATCTCCGAGTTGACTTGAAAAACTCACCAACCAGATGCAGAATTTGACGCTGAATCGAATCGGGCCTTCGTTTTCCCATCGGATGGACTTCGTTTTGGCGCTACAGCCCAATACGTCCCAAATTCTAACTCTGTCGTTTTTTCGCCAATGTCCCAAAATCTTAAATGGCGTCTCACATCTAAACGAAGACAGATATGAACAAGCCGATTCTTTCAGTGAATTTGTCTCACTCTTAGCTTTCAAACGAGCTATGGCACGACATATCCGTCCCACTAGAAGCAAAGTTGGAAGTCGGTGGCGGGGGGGGGTGGGGACGTAAGCGAAAAATTTTTCTCTCCCGATTGACTTGGAAAACTCACCATTGCTGATAGGAATTTCAGGTGAATCTGAATCTGGCATCCGTTGTCCCATCTCGATGCTTCGTTTTGGCGCTACAGCCCAGAAACGTCCAAATTTCTAACTCTGTCGTTTTTTCGCCAATTCACGAAATCTGGTAAATCTTGTTTCTGCTCTAACTTCTATAAAAGATAAACCGATTGCCAAGAAATTTCATTCAACATGAATCACTCTTAGCTTTCAAACGAGCTGTCATACGTCTCCATCCGTCCACGGGCAGCCAAGATCGAATCTAGCTCTCACCGAGGTGGGGACGTCAGCGAAAATTTTTTCTCACCGATTGCTCTCAAATTCACCTTACAGATGACAGAATTTAACGCTGATTCCGAATCTGACTCCGTTTTCCCATCCGAGTCAATCATTTTAAACTCTGTCAAATTTTGGAAGAGTTTTTTTCTCGCCGATTGCTTTCAAATTTCACTATACAGGATGCAGGAATTTGGACGCTGATTCCGAATCTGACCTCCGTTTTGCCCATCGATTGCCTCGTTTTGGAGCTACAGCCCAAAACGTCAACATTTTAACTCTGTCGGAAATTTTGAAGAAAAACATTTTTTCTCGCGTTTGCTTTCAAATTCACCATTATCCACGATGCAGAATTTTACGCTGATCACGAATCTAAAGGATCCGTTGCTCCATTCACCACGTAACATAGGACGGCCCGCACACGTCAACCTAGGCGGTCGCCACGTCAACCCGACGAGACCAACTCACCCGAGTCTCACACCTCTGTCGTTTTCGAGGGGGGAGAGGGGGTACGTCAGCGAACATTTTTGTGAACGTGGAACAACCTGGCCGGGCACTCCCACGACAGACCTCTCTCGTTCTAGAGGGGGGGGAGTCAGACTCGAAGCATTCACGGCGGCCGACGCACAACCTCTGTCGTTCCAGAGGGGGTGGGGGGCGCGCGCTGTGTTTATTATGGACCTTTACTTACTACTAGGGCGGATCGTCTTACATGATAGATGGTTGATGGGGCCGAATGTGTTCCACCCGTTCTGGCTGCATTTACACGATTGCCTCACCAAATTTTAGCACCTGTCGCAGAGCAACCAAGTTTTTTAGTGATCATCGTCATGGTAAGTTCAATCGTTGGAGTCGTGTGCTGAAAGCTTTTATGCCAAGAAACCTGTGAATGGAGCGACTGCACTTTTAAGCAGGCCAGATGAACTTGGTAAAGCCTTGTATTTTTGGATTTGCTTGTAGAAAGATGGCATTGTTCACCGGCCCCATGAAATGCTGTGAATTTTCGGCAGTTTAGACATCTGGAAACCCATGTAGCCGTATTATATATAGACCTTCCAATGCCATCAGTTTGTAATCTAGCACTGATGAAATTCGGTTGGCTTGGATATACATGTTTAATTTGCTAAAGAACGACTGGAGAGGACCGATGATTAAAAAGGCTGGTATAGCGAAAGCTGATGGTAATTAATCCATGGCACGCCGAAGCTGATAGGCAGAAATGCCTGCTACCACGAGGTGTCGTCAAATGGAATCGTTACATATTTGATCGCAACTGATCTGATCGATTCATCATAGAATCTGAGAGATATCAGTGAATTTATTGCAAGGGATGCACGATGCGTATATAAATCAGCTTGAGAATAGACAGCAATTTTCGCAGGGAAAAATCAAAGCGGATTGTGAGTCAACAAGCATAAAGTGACTAAACATGGGTATAGATTGCCTTTGTTATCAAAGTTTTTGAAAATCCAGTATCGAGAATTGAAGATCCCAAAAGAGGTACAACTGATTCAGGACTCGGTTTCTTTCACGTCGGAAGAAAAACTGAAAAAATTTTCATCAAGATGAAATTTGAATGAGTCAAATAATCATTATCCGATGATTGATCACCTTTACACTAAGATGGATTGATTTCTAAACCGATATTGGACCCCAAAACGGAGAATTCTTGTCGTGTAAATCTGTTTAATAATAGTAAAAGGCGTGGGACCGGGAATTGTAGCATCGTCTTAAATTACCAAGCATTAAAAGGGCAAGTGACTAGGTGCAATTCATCAACTCACAAGAGCAAAACAAAAGGCCAAGGGAATCTCGGCTGTTGGGATTCTGTTGGATGAATCAAGAATACTTTCACCAAAAAGTAAAAGCCATGTAAAATATTGGTGACTAAATTATTGAAGGCTCCTGAGCGGAAGGCCCCGCCCGCACGGAGAGTTAACTGCACTTGATCTAGGCAATTGTGGCACTATATATCGACCTGAGTGTGGGGATTTATGAACTGTAGAAAGCTACACAATAGCATGCGTTATGTAGGCGTATAAGCATATGCACTGAGAATCGACGGAGTCGTATCGAAAATGCACAAAAGGCGTATTGTCTATGCGGCTTATCTCAGGTCGTTATCTGATATATCCAACGATTCCCAATTGTACTAGCTCTAGGGTCGATTAGCCTACTATTGCTTACTTTGAAAAGGCATTGTTACCCTTGAAAATTTCTATTGATGCAATGAAGATTTCCGGGCAGGAATTTCGAAATTCCCTGCCCGGAATCTCTAACACACTCTAAGATAAAACTCTTATAATACGTTTGGATTAACAAAATACATAAAGTCAAAAAAAATGATTTAAGAATGAAAAGTTAAAGTTACAGTCTTTTTTTAAAATGACCATCAAGAGTGTACATGTATTGTTGCTCCACGATGTGCTTCCGGATTGTTCTACTTCCAAATTCGTTAGTTATAATTAGATTCATTTCTTTATCGTCCCTTGTTCATTTTTTTAATGCCATTCCTGAGGTAAGTGATCTTGAAATATGTCTTTTTTTCAGAATTCTGACATCGAACGTATCCGTGTGACCCACTGTCACAAATTTTTGTGACCAGTGACGGGACGAACGAATTTGAGCTGAAATTGATTGAATCCCTGTGAATCCAACTCACTGATGCCAGTTACGCGTACACAGTGATTTGTATAATTTTTGCTCAGGTTAGCAGAAATAGAAATTGACTTCATCAGCTCGCAAATTTTATTTTTACCAAGTTGCGTGAATCGCAGTACATTTTATTTTGCAGATGTTTTCCAAATTTACTGAGGGTTTCGGAAATAACAGAAGTTATTTGATGATGAGCATTTCGATTATTTGTAGGGAAGGAATGCTGTGATGAATCCGGACAAGCACCTTTGTCCTTATTAGAAGCATCATAGATTCTCGCATTTGCAAGATTTTCAAATTCTTTTTGACTCAGGGAAGCTTTTACATTTTTTGGAGAGTGTTTGATGATTTACGTCTATAAATATTGTCTTTGTTTTTCACTAATTATCCACATTGAATTGAACACATTTCAAGGTGCGTAAATATTTCCCTCTCCCGGAAGCCAAAATTAATACATAAGATTAAAACCACACTTCTTGTTGTAGTTTTCCCTAATCCGGTGTTACGACGATCAAAATGTTATTGTCTTAACTTTGATCATATCTTGTTTTTCAATAGCTTCAAATATCTTACTTTTCTTTCCTTCGCGCAACCATTTGTCCAATGATGGTTTTCAGCATCGAGTCTTTCTCTTGTAAATTCTGCATCCGTCAAGATATTTTTTTGCGATTGACTTTCGGGCTGGTCAAGTATCTGTGAATTCCTGCACGAATTCCAATTTAAAACTACGCGGATTGCATATGGTTGTTACCGTCCTTACAACGTAAAATAAAATAGAATATAAACGAAGGTAGTTATTCATATAATGATGCTGGACATTGTTTCTATCTTTTTCGGGATAAACTTCTAGAACACAAAAAAATGTTGTTTTAAGCTTGTGTGTTCACGTATGTTAGCTTGTTCACGTATGCTTATTTTAGTACGGAGTTCGGTATTCACTGGCCTCTCTGCGTCATCCATTTCCTTCACAATATCATTCTCCAAGTGTTCGAACTCATCCGCATACCTTCAAATCCAAAGTCATTAAGATCCTTAAATATTTCATAATCCACACTCATAACCACATATCGATCATTACTTTCACTCTTAACCCATTCTAGTTCTTCATCACCTAATCCTGAAAATTTGCTTGTTTGGTATATTATCCAAGTTCAATTAAGACCCACGCCATTTCTTAAGTCAATAGGAAAATGCAACATGAGTTATGTATAAATCAACATCAAATTTCAAAAAATATTGACATATCCATGTTCCAGAACTGCGCATGTATGCCTACACTAACCATGAAATTGGATCTTGCATCACATGAGATTATGCATTGCAATCCATTTCTGTGACACTGATAAAAAATGCTGGTAGTCATTGAATTTGATAATGTTAAAAATATCATGCTTCCTAGCAAGGAGATTCTTAATAACGTGTTATTTAAACTATGCCAGTTTATCTAGTAATGTATTTTTTGCTATCTAGAGATCTCATTAAATCCCGTAATGAATCAATCCTTGTCACCTTGTTAAAACGAGGGGCAAATTAACTACGCATAGAAATCCCTCATATTGAAAAGAAGTGCATAGATAACAAAATATAATCAAATAAGTTGCAACACCAGAATTAGCATGTAAACTCAAAACAGTCAGAAAATAAGATTATTAGCGATGAATAAAATCGAACTGACCAAGGGTAAGATACGAAGTCAGAACTCGAATGATGACATTATGCCATCCGGTGGTGCAGTTAACACTGATCTTCTTTGGCGTGATGCCCAAACCCGAACAAAACGAGGCAACGTCGAATGGCTTTGTGCCACTAACATTATTACCAACAGGTTCCACAACATTTAAAATCGAACTATGACGTGGAAGCAACAGTGGACGAGCTCAGTACCTCTGTGGCTAGCCTCATTCCCGCTTCTCTCCTACGGCGTTGTAAACGTCTAGTACATTCAGATCGATGACCGGTCACCGTCTTTGCACAATTGCTTTGTCGCCTGGAAGAGTTTTAAAAGTCTCAAAGTTTATTGTTTAATCTATATGGAAACAAATTTACTTGAGATATGACATACTTATGGGTAAACAATTATAATTACTGATTAACTACCAGTCTAAATACAGTCTTCTATACACATAAACCCGTTCCTAATAAATTATGATCAATTTCTTGTTCAAATATTTCAAAAAGAAATGTACTTAATTCAAATCAGGTTTGTTACAACAAGTATAGGTAATATATTATTATATGTATATATTATAATCTAGTACGTTCATTTTTTATATTTTCATATTATTTTGTTATAATTATTTTATTATATGTTCAGGCAAATACATACAGACATATATAAAAAAATTATTTTCAATAAAATAATGCATGCAATTCATATTTTAATCATTTATCGTTGATGCGAGTATAAGAATCGTAAGCTTTCATGCCACCTATGGCTTACAGAAAAAGTTCAGTAAATAGAAAAAATCGAAAGTATAGACCATTATTGATACAGTATAATCACGCTTAAATATTTGTATATGACAAAAAATTAAAATGAACCCAATGAATATTTCATTACGGTTTCATTGACTTACCAGTTTTTACGATTATTTTATGTATATTGTTCAGCAATAACATTCAGCAATATAAAAAACTTATTTTCAATAAAATAATGCATGCAATTCAAAATAATCCAAGTTTTATTGTTGATGCGAGTATAATATCGTAAGCTTTTATGCCACCTATGCTTACAGAAAATAGTTCAGGTAAAATTCTGGCAGCAGACCCATCTATTGATACATATAATCACGCTTCAAATATTTATATATGACAAAAATAAGTAAATAAATGAACAATGAATATTTCATTACGGTTTCATTGACTTACCCGTTTTTGCGATTATCCTCGTGACACGTTGTGCGTCGGCCCTCTTTGATTGCTGTAGTGGCGATCGTTCCTCTCCTGCAGCTTCCATTATCGTCCGAAAGGTCATGTCAAGCGTATTGTGACCCATCGGCGAAGATAGATACCATCGTACGTTCGAATAGATGCGATGCGGACGATTGCAAGAAAACAGCGCGCTGTCGTAACACACAATTTTGGGGTCGCTTTTCGATCATGGGTTTTTGTAAATTTTGAACGGTACATCGACTCGCGATCGGTAATAGGATAAATCTTACACGTTTTGGATTCTACATTTCGATCTTTAAGTCCACACCTTTTCGTCATCGACACTTTTTCGTTATACTCTAAAAACCTCTTGGTCGTCAATCTTTCGAAGTTGTAATTCGCTTCAGGACCAAAAACTGTTATAGCTCTCGGATTTCCTTTCCTCCTCGAAGCCCTAAGTGAATAGCTAGAAGATAAATCAATGTCCGGTTCAACTTTTTGGGATCTATCAATACCTAAATAACATCGCTCCCACAACGATTTCTTCTTGTTGTTCGGCTTTTTCGGGTTGTTGATGCTCTTTTCTTTGGTTGATTTACATTAAGTTCGCCATGTTACTTTCATTGCTGCGTCCAATGATGTTCTCGCATCAGCAAAATCTGGATCTGAAAATGAGTAGCCATTGTTTTTTCTCCACGCGCGTGTAACCATCGGATCCACATTCCACTAACAAACTAAGCTTCTGAGGAGTTTCACTTGGATACCGATCCCCATTCACCTTTCTTAACTTCGTAAAACAAACTTCTGCAAATGCAGAGTTGAGGCTGCCTTTAGACATTGTTCCTAGTGTAGCCAAAACCTTCTTCCGAGTGATACATCATACTCACTGGACCCGCAGCTTCGATTAAGATCTTCCTATTACGCTCTCCAAGCCAGTCATCGAAAGTTTTTTGAGCCCAGTTAGCACTATTCATGGTAGATTTTGGTTATTTGTTTCATGATGTTATTCGGATACGTACGTGTCGGTAATAGGTCTGTGCATGTCGTGATGTTGATGGTGATGTGCCAGTAATTTCATCAAATCTTAATATGTCATTAATTTTCAATCTCTTCAAAAAATTCTGTCGATGTCGGTTTTTGGTGTTCATGATGATGACTGCTCTAATGAAAAGGATAATTCCTTAGCTGCTGTCATGAAATATACAAATTTCAAATTTCCAACCATGTATTGATTCCTCATGGTTATCTTAACACATAAGTTAATCATCCCTGTTAATTTTCCCTCCACCGAATAGAGATCAACTATAACATTGTTAATCTGTCCCCTCCCGAATAGAGATCAAACTATAACATTGTTAATTTGGTGCCCTACCGTTAATAGAGATAAACTGGCATAGTTTAAAACGGTTTTTAAAGGAGTTTCATTGATATTTGCTGAGATATCTCGGCACAATTATCTGTCAAAATTCCCTCGGGCTATGCCCTCGGGAATTTTAACAGATAATTGTCCTCATTATTTCTAGCAAATATCAATGAAAACCTCCTTTAACCATTACCTACATGATATCTTAAAAAATCTTAAGTAGATATCCTTAGCTAGTAAAAAAAAAAAAAAAAACAAATAGGAATCAATAATGTTCCAATTCCTAGGCATAGATTTCCTGGGCGCTACGCGCCGGAAATCTTGTCTGAATTGAACATTTGATTCCAACATTACATCAATTGCAAACCATAGACATGAGCACTTTTGATCATTTTCAAATATCATATCTTTCACCGGAAACTTTCGGTTAGAAGGTTGCCGCAACACCAAGACTTTATAATTTTTTGTTTAATAAGCTCTTCTTAAAAGTTGCTTGTATACTTTATGCAAACATCCCTTCATTCTTGTTCTAAATACACTTTTTATTGATAGACTGTTGATATATCATTTAGCGGAGATTTTAGATGTCATAAATCCTGGATATCTATATGCTGTCTGCATAGGAAGTGTCAAAGAGATTACTGCATAGTATATATTGGCAGATTTTTGATGCTTTACCGTAGATTATTAAACTTAAAATACACCTTGAATCATGTAGTCCTACATAGTCCAAGAGACTCTTCAAGAAAGAGTTGAATATTGTATTTTTGTCTTAATTGACGCTAGACTAAAATGAAATGAAAAAAAAGTAATTGTAAATATTGTAAACATATTGTACGATTTCATAAACACATAGTTTAGTGCATATATCTTGGTCATTCCAAGATGATCTCAGTGGTATTATATGAAAAAATATCACCGGAAATTTGATCTTCGTAAAATGACTAAATATCACCATATTACACAGTGATGAAGAAGCTGGTAATTCAACGGAAAAGGTTTGCTAGTGTTGTCGCTATGAGCACATAAAAGAATTGTTTCAAAATTTTGCGGAAATGGAAGCTTGTTTTTTATTTCTTGGGTCCAATCGATCGAATTCCATCTTAATTGAGCGCATACTGTAATCTGCAATTGTCCATTGGTTGTTGATACCTCCGGACTTTGCTTGGGTGGTGATGTTATGCTCCATAAACTGCGGACGAGCAATATGTCACGATTTTCTGTCTTTTGTGCATTGATTAAATGGCGCAGATTTTATTTCTCTTGATTCTCTTCAATTATTGTGCAACCCCCGAAGGCCATGTTTGATTCTTGCTTGCTGCTATAAGTTCATTCATATTTCTTCAGAGGAGGAAGTCATAAAATAAATAAATGCGCCAATTTTTCACGTTGGACAAAACTTTGAAATGCCATCAGAATTAGACGGATCATTTAACCATTTATGCGATTTTATCAAGCTTGAGTCATGCTATATTGAATATGATAATATGTCATTATATTTTTCAAGGACCGTCGAGCATTCAAGATTTTCTTGCTTTCCATGCATGTTGGCATTGGAATAAAATTAAAAAACAAACAATATGACACCATTTAATTGATAGTGTTTATAAACAGAATTGATGGAAAAAAAACTCTGAATGGAAATGAATGGATTTGGATATTTCCATGGACTTCTAAATGGATTTCTATAGCATATAGAAATCCATGACTATTGCTTAATGCATTGACTTCTAAATTTCTATGCTTAATGCATTCCGTGTATTATGTACATAACACATAATTGGTTAGTAGTGAAAACTGTGCCCTACTTGCCACGGATAGGTACATGGATAGGTACATGTAAAAGTTTAGTGTTATCAATCAAACACGCCGCGCCCTCGAAATGGGGTGCGATCCCATACAAACACAAGCGCGCCTCGAAATGGCTCAGCCTACACCATACAAACACAGCGCGAACGCCCACCTTGGCCGGCCGCCCCTGTTGGGTAGTGAAGAGGTAGTCTTGAGCCCGACCGTCCAGGGTTGGGCGTGGTCGAAAGATACCGTCCAGGTTGACCAGTGTGGCCTACCGATTCCCAGGGCTAGGACTATAGGACACGTACCGACCAGGTTTGACGTGGCCGACCGTCCAGGTTGATTGTGCTGACCGACTAGGTTGACTTGGCCGACCGACAAGGTTGACGTGGTGAGTGAGATTGTGTTTTGAGGGTGAAGGAGGCAGCGGAGAGTGAAACGGACTTCAGATTTGGAATCAGTGTGAAATTCTGCGTCGACATGGTGAGTTTCAAGTCAATCGGACAGAAAAAATTTTTCTTCAAATTTTTTTTTCGAAAAAACGACAGAGTTATAATTTGGGACGTTTTGGGATGTAGCCTCAAAACGAAGCATCGGATTGGAAAACGGATTTCAGATTTGGAATCAGCGTCAAACTCTGCATCCCCCCGCCCCCCCAAAAAAAAAATGGTGAATTTTTGAAAGCAATGGAGAGAAAAAGTTTCGCTGACGTCCCCCCCCCCGGCCCGATCTTCCAATTTTCCTTCTAGTGGATCGGAGAAGTTGTGCTATAAAAAATTGCATTAGATAATATAGCAAAACATAATGAATAACATATAGATAAAAATAACAAACATCAAAAAAAAAACGAACTCAAAAAAAAAATATAATATTACTAGAACCATCATAAAACAATAATATACCACCCCCCCAACCCACCCCCCACCACCCCCCAACACCAACCCCCCACCCATCACCCCCCACCACCCCCACCCCCCCCACACACCCCCCCCCACCCCCACCCCCCCCCCACCCCACCACCCCCCACCCCACCCCCCCACCACCCCCACCCCCACCCCCCACCCACCCCCCACCCCCCACCCACCCCACCCACCACCCCCCCCCCCCCCCCCCACCCCCCACCCCCACCCCCCACACCCCCCACCCCACCCCCACCACCCACCCCCCCACCCCCACCCCCACCCACCCCCACCCCCACCCCCACCCCACCCACACCCACCCACCCCCCACCCCCACCCCCCACTACCTAACCCATACACCCCCAACAACACCTCACAAACCCCCCCCACCAAAAACACACAACCCCCCCCACCCAACCCCCCCCACCCCCCACCCACCCCACACAACCCACCCCCCCACCACACCACACCACACCCCACACCCACCACAAACCCCTCCCCCCCCAACCAACCCCACCCCCACACAAACAAACACCCCCCCACCCCTACCACCCACCCTCCACAACCCCCCCCCCCCCACCCCCCCCCACCACCCCCACCCCCCCCAACCCCACCCCAACCACCCCACCCACCACCTCACCCACCCCCACCCACCCCACACCCACCCCCCCCTCCACCCCCACCTCACCCAAAACCCCCACACCCCCCCATCACCCCAACCCCCCCACACACACCACCACACCCCCCCAAACCAAACCCCCCCCCCCAACCCCCCCCTAACCACCACCCACCCCCCCCCCACCCAACACACCCAACCCCCTCTCAACCCCCCCCCCCATCCCACCCCCCCCCCAACCCCCACCCCACCAACACCCCACCCCCCACCACACCCTCCTCCTCCCATCCCTAACCTAACCCCCACCCACTTCCCCCACCATCCATCCCCCCTACCCTCCCCCCACCCCAACCCCCACCCCATACCATCACCACCCCCCCCCCGCCACAACCCCACCTCCCCCAACCCCCCCCCACCCCCCCCCCCCCTCCCCACCACCAACCCCACCCACCACCCCCTCCTAACCCCGACCTCCCCCCCCCAACCACCACCCCCCCAACTACCATCAACAAAAAAAAAACCACCCCACCCAACCAACCCTAACCCCACCACACCCCCACCCCCCACCACAAACCCCATCCAACCCCCCCACCCGGTGACCCTGGGTGTACACCAAAACCCCTACTTCAGACATGGTGACGGTCCCACCCTAACCATCCCCCAACCCACCCCCCCAAAAAACATAACCACAAATTACACCCAAAACAATTTCCCCCCTTCCCACCCCACCCACACACCCCCCCCCCAACACCCATACCAAACCCCTCATCTAACCCCCCCACCCACCCCAAACCCCCACCCCAACCCACCCCCCCCGCAACACCCCCACCCACCCCCCCACCCCACCCCCCCACCCCCACCCCACACACCCCCACCCAACTCACACAAACCCCCCCCCTACCCCCCCCCCCCCCCACCCCCCCCACCCACCCCTTCCCACCCCCCCCCCCACCCCCCTAAAACCCCCCCCCCCCCCCAAAACCCCCACCACACCCCCCCCCCCCACCCCCCCAACCCCCCCCCACCCCCCCCAACCCACCCACCCCCCCCCCCCCCCCCCCCCCCCCCCCCCCACCCCCCCCAAACACCCCTCCTCCCACCCCACCCACCCCCCCCCCCACCCAACTAACCCCCCTCCACCCACCACTCACATCCCGCCCCCCCACCACCCCCCCCAAGTTTGACCACCCAAACAACACAGGCTCGTTTGAAAGCTAAGAGTGAGACAAATTCACTGAAAGAATCGGCTTGTTCATATCTGTCTTCGTTTAGATGTGAGACGCCATTTAAGATTTTGGGGACATTGGCGAAAAACGACAGAGTTATAATTTTGGACGTTTTGGGCTGTATCTTCAAAACGAAGCATCGGATGGGAAAACGGATTTCAGATTTGGAATCAGCATGAAATTCTGCATCTGTATGGTGAGTTTCAAGTCAATTGGAGAGAAAAAGTTTCGCTGACGTCCCCCCGCCAGCACCGACCTTCCAACTTTGCTTCTAGTGGACGGATTTTGTCGTGCAATAGCTCTGGTGTGCCGGCCAGGCTGGCGTGGTGTGCCGGCCAGGTTTGGCCGCTCCCATCGTTGACAGCAATCGGGAAAGATGGTTCGCTGACGTCCCCCCCTCCCTTCGATAAACGACAGAGTGTCGTGGTGTGACTTGGGCGACCGGCCAGGTTTTGACTTGGTGCTATAGTGTGTTTACGGAGGATTTTCGTGAACATGAATGAATTTTTGGGGTGGTGAAAATGGGCTGGTTGTTTCGGATGTGGAAGCAGTGCTCGGAGGACCTTGGCAAATGTGCGTTTTGGACTCAGCGTCAAATTCTGCAATCTGTGGTGTGATTTCCAGCTCAATCGGCGAGAAAAAATGTTCAACTTCGGAAAAAACGACAGAGTTGGAATGTGGGTTGGTATTTGGGCTGTAGAACGCCAAAACGAGGATCGGATGGGGGAAAACGGAGGCCCAGAATACGGATTCAGCCGTGAAATTCCTGCATCTGTATGGTGAATTTGAAAGCCAATCCGGAAGAGAAAGGGAAGTTTTCGCTGTGACGTCCCCCCCCCCACGCCCCGCACCGAACTTCCCAATTTTGCTTTCTAGTGATCGTAGAAAGTCGTGCAGTAGCTCGTTTGAAAGCTAAGAGTGAGACAAATTCAGTGAAAGAAACGGCTTGTTCATATCTGTCTTCGTTTAGATGTGAGACGCCATTTAAGATTTTGGCAGATTGGCGAAAAAACGACAGAGTTAGAATTTTGGACGTTTTGGGCTGTAGTGCCAAAACGAAGCATCGGATGGGAAAACGGATTTCAGATTTGGAATCAGCGTCAAATTCTCTATCAACATGGTGAGTTTCAAGTCAATCGGAGAGAAAAAAAATTTTCTTCACAAATTTTTTTCGAAAAAA
>CAJQUW010007061.1:90000-113396 GCA_907163375.1 Prostheceraeus crozeri | reverse complement strand
TCGTGCAATAGCTCGTTTGAAAGCTAAGAGTGAGACAAATTCACTGAAAGAATCGCCTTGTTCCTATCTGTCTTCGTTTAGATGTGAGACACCATTTAAGATTTTGGGAGATTGACGAAAAACGATAGAGTTAGAATTTCCCAAGAAACAGCTCCAGCGGGCGAATGAAGGCTCGGATTGGTAAACGGAGGCCAGATTTGGAATCAGCTTGATGTTATTGTCCAATGAGGATCATCATCCAATGAGAATCAAGCATTTCTATATAAATAGCGAGCCTTCCACAGTGAGAATCATTCCATCGTTGAATCACACGAGTGACGGACGCACATTTCCTCTCTCTAGTTCCCTATTCTATTATCCAACTAAAATGGTAAGTCGCTACTTTCCTCCCTCTCTTCCCTTGAACGTAAACTTAATACAATCTTTTCCATTTTCAGGCATCTACTCCATCTGCTGCGCTAGTAGGACAAAATGGCGGTCAAACGTTACAAGGTTCGCTACGATCAGATCATCTACAACTGAGGCCAGTGGAAGAAACAACCAAGGTACATAATCCTACACCGCTACAGCGTAAATTTAAACAAGTCTTGCGTTATGACGATCATGGCGTAGTACTCCAAACGGGAATGCTCCCTTCCACGGATGTCAAGATAATGCACAATCAGTATGGGGACTACATACTGATCCCCGTGAGTCCGTACATTCGCCACCAACTTGATATTATTGAGGAGTACGTGACATTAAATATGGACATTCCTACTCCTCTTGCTCAAGAGTGTAAGGCGAGAGATGACAAGGATACTCCCTATAGAAAGATTTGGGATGGAATACACATTTCCTACCGTATCACAATGACACTTACTATACCAGAATGAGGAGATCATTAACCACCCAACACAATGCGACGATCGAGGGCACGAGTAGTAGAAGGTACTTGGATATCCTTTTCAAATGAATGGACTATATTATGGTCACGGCATAAGGATAAATAAAATATCTCTATCACACACACACAAACCACACAGTATCCTCCTATAGAATTCCAAAACCACACCACCCAACGTGAGACGACATAATTATCAAATCCTTAAACACATTGGTACGAAGCGGCAAGTCGAGAAGAATGCTGCTTCAAAACGCAAATCAAAGAAGGAGAATTACTAGTCCTTTCCTAACTCTACCCTATGAAGATTCGCTTATGTGCTTTGAGTGTCGTAGACGTGGTCTTATTAGATACATTTTACTTCTTCGTTGCCATCATATCATTTGTGTATTTTGTCGTGAAAAGCATCGATGTAATTCTTCATTTTGTAATATGTTTATAAACGCGCTTTCGCTTAGATGTGTAACAGTTTTCCGTTTTAGCTTCTATCATCATTTTTATGGATTGTGAAGGGTGAACCTGTACACGGACTCAGTGCTATTGCTATGAACAATTGGACATCATCAGATTGTCAGTGTCTATCATCAACATGCCAACTGCAATCCCAATGTTGATCAATGGGCGAGAAAACACATTCATGGACTTAATCTAAAATATTTGCAAGACTATGGCTTTTCTTGTGAGAGTGCTCTTCTTATTGACTTTAAACGATGGTTAGCTGCTCTTCAATGTAGAATATCGCATCTCTTTGTAATAATCCTGGTAAGGAGAGGAAAGTAATTTCCTAATTTAATCATTGATGATATTTTCTCCCTACCTTTGGGATAGTAGAGTGAATCAACATTATCATGAAGTCACGAAACGTATTAAGGATTTGTGTGTTCCTATTTTGTCTGTTCGTTGTAGTAGCTACGTTCATAACCAATGCTTCTTTCCTCCTTACCTCAACACTGCCAAAGTCCTGTATGGTTATCATTGCTCGCTGTATGATAGTTTAACCAGCTGTATCTATCTTTATCTCTTTCAAACCATTGATTTATAATAGGCATGGCTTGTTACCATTATTCAAATAAATGTTACTATGAGAAGAGTTGTTTTTTCATGCAATGGCAATGGGTTAGTTAAAGGGCGATCATGTCTTTCTCAAACGACTGCGGAATACATTAATCATTTTCATAGGCAAGAGTATTAAAAGGAGACTCTGTTCTATAAGATTAATGTGGATAAATTTTACATAAGAGATGAGAACCGACAATCCGGAAGCAGTGGTCGATGATGCGAGCACTCTATTTCTAGAGTTAATGAATACATTCTCTGATAGCATTGTCAAGGCGCGATTAGTTGCGAAAAGTTAAGTTTAGTCATTTTGGAAAGGAAGAGGTGGAAAGTCGCTCTTTCCATTTTGCTTCTTATTCAATGGAAGTGGTAGATCACCCCCAAGAATTTTTTAAAAGACATATGATAAAAATTGCTGAACGTCGTAACGCATTTAACCATCATGGTAGCAGTCTATGTGGATTGAAGCGATTTCAGATATTCACATTCAACTTTCCATAAAGAAAAATTGAAAATGCAGTGGTACTTGATTTTAGCACAACTGGTTTTCGAGCTATGTCTGCTCACTCTCGAAGTATATTCCTTCTGTACATGCGTCTATTATTTAGAAAAGGCTAGCAAATTCATATCTTCAAAAAGACTTGCTATAGACATCAGTAACGGTGAAACTATGTGTTGCGATGTATGTAAGCGAAAGGATGGAAATGAAAAGCGCATCTTCAAGAGATGTAAGCATGCTTTTTGTCAACGCTGATTCATACGTAATTGCATTCAACATTGCAAACTTATAACCACTGTGACATTGCTCATGTTCGAGATCCACTATATGTCCGCAATAAATTTAGTACCTATGCAAATGTGGTAAAGATAGGTTTTAGCAAAGACTAACACCGGAAAATGGCGAAAACGTAAAATGGCGAAACGTAAAAGTCAAAAGTTTATCTTCAGCCATATCAAGCTCCTCCGACGAATGAAAGCAAATCAACGATACAAGAGCTATAACGACATGCCAACGATAAATTCATTCATGAAATTATTTCTCATTGTGAGAAAGTTGAGGACGAAGAAATTAGCGCCAAAACAACGAAAGTTACTTAAGCGATATGCTACGAAATTGCGTTTCATCTCCAATCCTAAAGTCACCCTTCAAAGAAAGAGGAAAACTCTAACACAAAAGGGCGGTTTCCTTTCAGCAATACTTCCAATGATAGCTCCTGCCGTGGTCAACCTATTGGGTAATATCTTTGGCTCTAAGCGTTAATTATGCAAATGTTGAGTCTCAAAGTAATAAAATGGATTTCAGACTTCAATGTGATAAAGTTCTGACTGTATCAGGTCCATCTCATGCAGGTAACACTGTTTTCACGCTGAATTTATTGGATAAAAGAAGGGAGTTGTTTAAGGAACCTATCAATCGAGTGATTTGGTGTTATGGTATTTATCAACCGTCGCTGTTTCAGGAATTGCAAAGTCGCAACTTTCATTCGACATGAAGGAATTATTCAGTGGATAAACTTCAGTCTAATGAATGTTGTTGTATTGGAATGATTTATTAAAAGAAAGTAGAGAATTCAAAAGATGTTTACGAGATATGTTCACTCGCAGCAGCAACACCATAAAAGGTGCTTTATCATCTATATCAACACAAAATTTGTTTTCCTGATGGAAAACGAAAGCTCGTACACGAAAACCTGAATACACACTATTATGGCTATTTTCAAGAATCCGCGAGAATAAAAGTTCAATTTGAAAGTTTTAAGCGCGGACAAGTGCATGTGGGGGCATCAAAGTGGTGGCGAGTTCCTTAATTGAAATTTTTCAAGCTTACTGAAAAACCATACGGTTACTTTAAAAAATTTCATTGACTTTACGCAAGATGTCCGGAAGAATTTAGATTTCGAAGTGATATTTTGAAAACCCCATGATTATCTACAAACTATGAGTTCTTATTCTCGCATGATTGTTATTTCCTCAGGATGAATAATGTACAATTGACTGCCATAGCAGCAAGTAAATGCAACCTCTTGCAAATCAAATGTATAGGAAAGAAATAGATTATCAGCAAAAATGTTCACATCAAAGATCCACATCGTGCTGTATTATTACAATCGGAAACTGTTGAGCAATTGAAAAACTTGAAGAATAAGATGCGTGACTCTGTATCGACTGCTACACCTTTAGCATCTCGCGCACATGCCATATCTCTTTTCAACAGTATTGAACCCCATCTCAATGTAAATGATAGAGGAGAAATCATTACAGATGAAAATAAAGTGATTGATGCTTCACGTTATGAAGACTTGATTCAGTATGCGACACGTAGAAAGCGCCGTCAGGCTATGTTCCACCTGGTTGGTCATACTTTCTTAAACTATTGAAAAAGCATAATGTGCCAAAATTTTTTATTTGCTTTAAATAATGAGACATTGAAAGAACTTGATTCAACAGTGGCTACTGCTCCAATGCTTCAGACGATGAAAATGCCAACAAATTGGTTTAAGACGTCACCTGCTACATCCCCTCCCACACTCACTAAGCAAACAAGAGGAAGAACTCGACGTAGATCTACATCGACCACTAAACTGGTAAAAGGAAAACGTAAAACAGCTCCTCCCAGAAATACATGTTCTCAGACTATTAATATGAAGCAGATGTGTTGCTTGCCATGTAATGAGCCGCCAGAGGTGAATGTCGTTGTCACTTGCACTTGCTGCGCCAGCTCTCATAATGAAACCCCTAAGCAATGTGAACACGATCGCAAAACCGCTAAAGCTAAATGCTGCAGTTGTTGTAAATGTAGAAAGGCAAGAAAACAAAAAGATGAGAAGGAGGAAAAAGAGTCAGTCGTCATCGACTGAACGTTTGAAGTCAATCTATTATGATGTAAAACATCCGGCAGGATTTGCATCTATCAAGAAATTATCAAAAACCAGTTGTCTTCCACAATCACAAGTGAAACGATGGTTAAAGGGTCAGGCTACCTATACACTCCACAAACAAGCGAAAAAGAAGTACCGCACCCGCCATTATATTGTTCATGACATCGATGAACAGTGGCAAGCAGATTTGTGTGATGTTGCCTCCATTTCAAAACATAACTCGGGCAATAATTTTATTTTACCCGTCATTGATATTTTCTCGCGTTATGCGTGGGCTCAACCTTTAAAAACTAAAGAAGGGAAAGGAGTAGCAAAAGCATTCCAAACAATTTTTCGAGAAGGTCGCATTCCAAAAAGAATTCAGAGTGATCAAGGAAAAGAGTTTGAAAATCAGCATGTGACAAGATTATTTGAGAGGCATGACATTGAGTTGTTTAGTGTAAAGAGTGCTTATAAAGCTGCACTCGTTGAAAGTTTGAATCGCACATTAAAAAATCGCTTGTGGCGACATTTTACTGCCAACTTGACACAAAATTGGACAAAGGTTCTACAAGATACACTCCATGCCTACAATCACTCTATCCATCGTTCTATTGGACTCAGACCAGTAGATGTAAATGCTGACAATGTAGATAAAGTGCGCGAATCATTCCAACGTAAACGCACTCATGTGAAAAGTGATGTGAAAATTGGTGATAAAGTTCGTATCTCAAAAGTGAAAAGTGTTTTTGCTAAAGGGTACCTTCCGAATTGGACAGAGGAGGTATTTACAGTATCAAGGATTAATCAAAAAGACTCTCCGACCACCTACAAGTTGAAAGATTACGATAATGAAGAAATTGAGGGTAGCTTTTACCGCGATGAGATTGAGGTAGTCACTGAAAGTGAAACATATTTGGTAGAGAAAATCATTCGATGTAAAAAACGGCAAGGTGAAGAATGGTGTCTTGTTAAATGGACTGGTTATCCTTCAAGTATGAACTCTTGGATGCGTCGTGCCGACATCTTTCATCTAAGTGATCGACAGTGATTCATGCAAAGTTGTAACTAACAATGTTTAGGGTTTGAGCTATGAATCCAACTGCCTCATTTATTCACGACCCTCCTATGTAAGTGGTGGAGGACAAATTTACATCGGCGCTCGCCGCCAACGTGGAGGTAGCATACTTGGTGCACTGAAATCTGTTGTAGCACCTCTCATATCCAATGTCGGTAGATCTTTAAAACGAAATGTTTTAAGTAATGCCGTTGGCTTTGCTGGTGATGTTGCTAGTGATCTTTCCAGAGGTAGAAGTTTTAAGAGCAGTTTGTTGAATCGTGGGAAGGAACGCGGTTTAAAAACATTGAAGCAGACCTTTGCTGGTGTTACTCAAGGAAAGAAATCACCTAAACGAATGAATAAAGGAAGGAGGAAACATCGCGGAGCTGGTAAGGTGCGATCTTCAGTCAAAAGGCATTCACGCAAACGTCGCAGAGGCTCTAATCATTCATCAGGCGCTAAACGACGACGCTGCTATAACTTCTAATCATGGAGTGTAAAACTTCCGGTTTTTGTTTGTTCGATCAACAAGCCATACAGACAGATATTCTTAGTTCAAGTATTGTAGATTATCATCCTCGAACAGCTGAGAATGCTGGCCCCATTGAATTTGTTATTCCTGGTGGTAGTGATGACTACATAGATTTGAGTTATGCGATGCTTGATTTGAGGTTTAGAATTCAGCAAGCAGATGGAACTGCTATTGACGATGCACATAAAGTTGGACTGAACAATTTACCATTGACTACATTACTTCGTGATGTTTCTCTAACGATTGGAGAGCAGCAGGTGGAAGGTGGTCAAAGCGATTATCCCTATAAATCATATTTCAATCATGTATCACAGTTTCATCCAGCAGCACAAAAAAGTCATAAGGAAGCCATGGGATGGTACAGAGATGAAGCAGGAAAATTTGATGTTGAAACAAACAGTGGCTTTGTAAAGCGATCTGCTATGATTAAAGATAGTAGAGTATGTCACTATATGGTCCGCTGAATTTAGACTTCTTTAGACAGTCAAAGTTTTTACTGTGTAATACCAGCATGCGACTCAAGCTGACATTGAATAAGCCTGAATTTGCGCTGAATGCATTTGCTAAAGTTGACAATTTTAGAATTCATGTGGAAGATATTGCACTTTACATTCGTCGAGTAGTACCGAATCCAAGTGTCATTAGAGGGCATGCTGAAGGCCTTAACCGCCAAAATGCCATTTACCCCGTTCAGCATACAAAGCTTCTCACCTTTACAATTCCGAAAGATCAAAAGAGTTTCATGAAAGATGGCCTCTTTCCATCGGAAGCACCGAAGCTCCTCATGGTGGCAATGGTTGAAAATGATGCATTTAATGGTAATATAAAGAAGAATCCTTTCAATTTTAAACACAATCAGTTAAGTGAAATTGCTTTACGTGTAAATGGTGTGAGTCATCCTGGTCCACCCTACAAACCAGATTTTGCTTCGGATCAATTTATGCGCAGTTATGTTGATTTTATGGATGTCTTTGGCTTTTACAATACGGATGACACCAACGGACTGACTATGAAAGAGTTTAAGAGTGGATATACTATTTATGCATTTGATTTGACTGCTGACAGCGATATTAGTGCACCCTATCGTCAAGCGAACGTGCCTCATAATATTCGTTTGGATTTGACGTTCAAAAGAACACTACCTGAGACGATCAATGTATTAATTTATGCAGTCTTCGATTCAAATATTGAAATTACAAAGTATCGTGACGTGATTCTTCAGTATAATCGTTAATGAGTTGGTTGACTGCTGACGATATTAAGACTAAAGTGCAGCGTAATGCAGACGAAGCGACGTTGAAAGCTTTCGATAATGTCTATTCACTCGATACCTTACCACCTGCAGTAAATCACTATCCCATCTTTATTGTGCTAAACACTCATTCGCAGAATTTAGGCGGTGAGCATTGGAAAGCGATCTTTATTGGAGAAGACCGACGTGGTGAACTATTTGACTCTCTTGCTCAACCTCCAAATATACCAACACAGCAGTGGTTGAGAAAACATACGCGTCAATATCAGCGAAATGAACGCATACTACAACATCCACTTTCATCAACGTGTGGTGCTTTTGTACTGTACTTCATCTTAAAACGTTTACATGTATCTCGATTTGCATCTATTATTCAAAACTTTTCATGTAATCCATCCTCTAATGAAAAAATGATTTGTAAGTTCTATCATGATTTGAAATAAAAACATCATGTTGGAAAAATTGTTTTTTATTTTACAATCCGCTGGGTACGTACATACTCAATGAGATAGTCTAGGATCATATTTGCTTGTACATGAGATTTTAGTCCAGTAATGATCACTTTACTATTATGAAAGATTGCCACATGCACAGGTAACCAACAACTAATGAGAGCTGCAGGAAAAAGTTCGGGTTCATAACACAAATTGTAACTGCTGGTACGAATCTTCAAAAATGATAGACTGTCACTCAATTGAGTAGAGATCACCATATTGTCCACAGTCAGATTCGACATCACACACCTCTCCCTCTTCCATATCCGACGTAGTAGTCTTTGTAGCTCTAAGCGCATTGACTGCGCCGATGAATGAGAAAGGGCGCCGAGAATCTGTACAGTCCCATTTGGGAAGAGTTGAAGATTCCGTGAATTGTTCATCTTCACCACTAACATTTGAGGACGGCCCGGGTAATACTTGCTGTTTGGAAGCTGTTGGTGTAATGTTGTGAGATCGATTTTGGTGTAGAGTCTGAAGCGACGGAGAATGTTGACGATGGTGTAGCGATGGCGCTTCATGATGAAAGAATGAGTAAATTGAGCGATGTACCTTCCTTTTATACTTTCCCCAACTACCTTGATGAAATGTGAAGTTAGTATGAAGTTGGGAATGATAGAGTTGAATTCGCCGATTGTTGACGCGCAGCCAGATGCGATTTCCAATACGTGAATGTCTTTTCATATAGAAGTATTTCAAGTCCTTCATGATATGATGTAGAGATTGAAAATGACGATAAGATAAAGCAAACTCTCTTCTCACATTCCAGTTGAATCTTTGAAATAGACGTTTCGATCATGATCCGTTTCAATACGTTGTAGGGAATCTAATTTCCAACTCATGATGTGTGGTAGTCATGTCTGATTAAGATTTGCATAGTAGGGCGATGAACTCACGACGAATAAATGTCATGATGGAGCGATGTATGTATCTTCTATACTTCTCCCAATTGTATTTGCGAAATGAGAAACAGTTTGCGGACTGAGAATGGTAGATTTGAATTTCATTTCTGTAATGTTGAAGCCAAACTTGATCACCCAAGGAGATGAATCTTAATGTTTCAAAATATTCCAAATCCCTCATGATATCATTGAGGTTGACAAATTGTCGCCATGTTAATGTAATTCCTCTTGATGTATGACCATGAGAATTTTTTGAAATGTACGTTTCCATCACGATCAACTCTGATATATTGTAGAGAGTCCAAAATCCAAGTCTTCATGATGTTATGCAAAGTTGCAGATCAGCAATATAAAAATGTCGTTTTATTCATATTTTGCTTAGCAATGCGGCTACAAAGAGATTTACTAGTAATCGAGCCGCACTCTTTTCTACTCCCATTGATCCTACACAACATCTAAAGTGAAATTGGGAAGTGGGTGTCACTCAACTTGTTTATAGCAACTGTGTCTATACTTTGATCATGAGGTGATGACTATTAATATGAGGCGTACAGCTGCTTATCAATGTGAAAAGGGGTGCCGAGTATACATTCCACAGTGGCCAAAGAAAGATCTCTTATCATGTAAAAAGTTTATATATGATTTCTTGAATAAAGCGAGTAAACATATTGTCCAATTTACTCCGCACAAATGATGATTATAATTATTACATCATGTAGTTGAGAAAGATTGGATTGTTGGTTTAAGTCCAAGTTTAAGAAATGATTTAGGTTACCTCGCTAGCGCCTTAACAGCTATGATAATTTTAACGTTAATTACCACATAAGTGGTCATAAAACAGTTAATATATCGAGAGGAAGCTTATTATGTAGATCTTATTCCAAGAAATGAGAAACGTTGGTGAAGAAGATTGTGATTAAGCCAAGAAAGACAAACATGACTCCTGAAACATTATTGAAGAAATTTAATTATCTCCTTCGAGTTGATGGTAAACAAGTGGCAACATTGACTTATATTAAATCATCTAATCATATTGCAATAAAGCAAATTAAATGATGATGATCTAGTATTAGTTTGTTCAAAAGATTTTCATCAGTTCTTACGACATCGTTCTGCAGCTGTTCATGGAAAATCTGATATGCAACATTTACCATGTGAAAGGTCAAATCAATTTGATACAGAATGGACCGTATCTTTATACAGAAAGTGTGTAGAGCCTTTAGGTGGTATCTTACATGAAACAAGAGTGTTGATGCCTCGCATTATTACTTCGGTTAAATTGGTTGTAGATTATTAAATGAAGTGATTAATGAGCAACATATTTCATTTTCTGAAAAAGAAGGTACTTGTCTCTCACTATAAGGGAAAAGGTATTGAACTAATAATGATAAAACTCTAATGGACATTTTGGTTTTGACCAAAATATCTTTAAAAGTGGTACTGTAACCAAAGCTAGCGCAGACATGTCGCTATCGCGTCGTATTAACTATTTTCAGATATATTCCAATATTGGTGAAGATGTACGTGTGGGAGATGTTGAAGCTCCATTGCTAGCAATGATTACCATACCAGCCAAAAGCTGCAGTATTTTATCTGAGCATACTTTCAAAAATGCATTATACAAAGCTGAATCAAACATCCCCACAAATTGATATTGCCATTTATGATGATGCTGGTGCGTTGATTCCTTTTCATAAAGATGCTGTGACAAGTATTACACTCCATTTCCGAATGAAGAGTTAATGCAAAAGTATGCTATTATATTTTTCCAATGTGAATAATATGGAAAGTGAAAATAAGGACTCGTTTCTAATCTACTTGCCCAGTAATGCTTCTATGAATAAATTTCCCAAAAATAAACCATCAGACTATCGAGTAGAATTAAATCGGCCACTGCATTTAGGTGAATGGGAGGTTGGCGTTTCTAGTATTTGCTATGATAGCAATATTCAGAATGTGAATGATTTGGAAGAAATGATATTGACTCCTCGCACCCATGATGGAATATAACGATGAATAATGCATTTCAGTTCCCATACAATTTAACATCAGATGGAAAGTGGAACTATGAATGGATTCAGATAAAATCAGATTCTCATGAGCCATTTGGGAATGAGAAAATTATTAAGGCATTCAACAGTGGTAATACTTCCATCATGAAGAATAAAAATCAGAAAGCTTATGAGTTTACTATCTATCATTGGAGTGGGAGACAGTTCCTCCGCTTCATTCTTTTACTAAAGGTCTTACGCTGAGGGTGGATAGTGAATTCTATCCACATTTTTGGTTTTGGTCATGGACTACATCTAACGTCAATTGCTACTGCAAATGTTAAAAAAGTTTATTCAAATCGAATCAACAAATTTCATTATAGATTTAAAATATTTGATGAAGATGTTGTAGAATGCGAAGAACGCATCATTTTGAAAAAGCGTGGTGTTCAACCTTTATCACTTATTGAGTTAGTAAAACGATGGAATGAGACTGTGGGTAAGAAGTATGGAGAGAAAATTATGGCGGACAAAAATAAGTTGGTTATTCAGAAATATAATGACAAACTTACAGTTTATTTCTCTCCAACCTTGCGTCATTTTGTAAGACATATACACCTATTATTGGAAGTCGGTGTGTGTATGGTTCTCATGAATATCACACTAAAGCTGATTCAGTTAATGATGAATGGTGGGTGGACATCTATGGCGATCGCATCAAGAAAATTTACCAGTCTTATGAAGAATCTAAAGTTGCTATCAATATAATGCCGCGTCTATATCATACATTTGAAAGCTTCATTCATGTAGTAAATCCTTATATACAACAGAAGTTGAAGCATGTGATGAAAAGTAAATATGATGTAAAGACACACCCAATCTCGTTTTCAATTATAATCAACGCGTTGTTCTGAAACTGGGTGATGACATTCAATGTCAATTGAGTAAAAATTTGAAAAAACTCTTTGGTTTTTCAATGCTACAAACAGTGTTTGCTGCTGCGCATACGATTGGTATAGAAACACCAATGACACTTGATAAACATGAACAGCACCTTTACATTCAAAGTGATTGATTCTACCTATTTCTGTTGGTGAGAAAAAAGAATACATTTTACGCGATTTCATTCATGATAAAGACGCTTCATATGGAAATAGTCGAGAAGATGTTTGAATCTTATTTCTATCATCCCGTCGTCAAACAAACTATACCCTCTATTGCTATCAAAATTACCAATGGTTTTACAAGAGTGCATCCACGTGAAAGATACTAAATCCCTCATAACGTTAGTGTTTCGGAAAACAAAGTGAAGTCATTGTGATATGTTTATTGAAATAAAAATATGTATATGAAAAAGTCTTTTCACAGATATAGGGGGAATGGGCTGACTGTAGGCATATATTCACAAGGAAGAAACGATCTCATGCGATACATAAAACAACCATGTATATCTACAAAAAGCAACATCAAAATACTGAGTTAAAGTTGATTATGTCAATACATCTCCTGAATGTGGTAGCGTGAGTTTTATTCTTTTGGGTGGAGGTATGTTTGTGTCAGGATGTCCATGTGGAAGAGATGTGTTATGTCCTATCCAACACCTCTTATCCTCCCATGCTGAAAGTGCTCGTTTCTTGAACGTGTACGTTTTCACAGTATGAACTTGAGATTTTAAGATTGCCATATTGACAAACGTTATATTTTTATTTTTATAGGCCTTCTTATAGGAGCGATGTTTCAATTTTATGAACAATGGATTTTGATATACCTTAGCACGCTTAATACTATCTGCACATTCTTTTAATTTCATGGAATACATTTTAGGACGGAGGAGAATCATTTCATCTATTTCCTTTCCTGCTGTTTCATCCTTAAAACAACCAAGTTTGGCTTTATTCTGTATGGAATAGAGTGGATTGAGTGGATTGTAGTAAGAGTCGAAATATTTTTCTAATGACTTGCCTACTTCATTAAAATTTAAATCTTTTTGAGTGGTAATTTCTAAAATGAAACTATCTGTATCACCACCCAGCAAGCGAACCTCTTTTACGAGAGGGCATGGTTTTAATATTTTGTAGAAGAGTTGATACATTTCAAGCTTGGAATAATCTAAAACGGCTTGCCCAATATAGATGGGTTTGCACAACTCAACTTCTGATTTAATCATTTTAACACCTACAAGATCCTCATCGATGATGTCTCTATCAATGAAAAGAGGTGATGAGGTCAATTTGTGATATTTTTGTCATCAACGACTAGTTTGTAATTCATAAAACGTTTCTAACATCCTCCAGGTCTTTCCGAATAGACTGTTATTCTTATATTTATAAAATCCTTTTCAAAATTATTTTGGGCGAGTGCACGTTTTGACTGTTACATCTATGTAGGGTTTGAGGAAGGCTTTCTGTCTAAATTTGATAATGCGGTGAACTGACTTTAGAAGCATGCCCATTTCTAAATAGAATTTTAATATGCAGAAGTGTACGAGATAATTTTTCTTATCATATTGGGTGAGTAAAAGTTTGCGGCATGGTTTGTACCTTGGCTGTCCACACTCTGTTTAAGTTATTATGAAATTGTGACATAATGGTGAAAACATATCTTCAGTCACTTCACCAGATTCAGGTGCGAGTGGGAAATCAGCAGTTTATTTTTTAATGCTATTTGGATAAATCAAATCCACTTCAAAATAATATCCCCAATCACCTTCATCTGGAATCTCAGTATGTTTGAAGGTTGGAGTAATACTCAAGCTCATCTTGATTTAACCAACTAAACTCGGAATGAGGTAGTGGTTTAGACAGTGAACTGCAATATAAATTATTTTGGTCATAGTACTTTAGGTGGATATGATCATCACCTACTGTTTCAGATTTTATATGATGTTAATTTACAAATGTGAGACCACCGCGTATTCCGCGCTCAAATATATTATACATCTCCGGGTCTTGTAAGAGATGAATGGTCTCACCAGTCATTTTAAAGGCTGATTTAAAGGACATGCTGGTAGACTGACAAAGTGGACAGGATCTAATTTGTCTTCTTCTAATGCCACTCGTCGAAATTCCTGAAAGACATCAGCCAGCAAAATGACATCTAATTTCTAAGTAAGCGATCATATAATCCCAAACGTTTTACAATCAAATTTTAACCATGCCTCTTGACATGTTCATAGTCCTCTACTGGACAACTCTTCAACACCGTCAAATCGTTTTGGAATTTGTCAATGGAAGGAAGGTTGTTTCATTTAGTTTAGACATTGAGCTAAAATACGCATAAGGAAAGACTCCTTTGCGAGTGATTATTTCATCCGTTAAGTTTGGATAGTGTTTCTTCAAAAGTTGAACTATGGGAAGAAACTTGAGATTACGAACGAGAGAAGCTAGTGACGCTGACATGAATTGAAATGAATCTAAAAATTTTATTTCGAAGAAGACTGTCTAGTTTTCTTTAAGTTTTATCTACTGGTACATTTGCTGTCATTGCCATGAATTTTTCCCTCGTTTGTGCTATTACATTAAACTGCCACGATTTCATCTGGCTCAACCCTCCTTTTATGAGCATATGACTGTCATAGCCCTTAAAGTTATGAAAAATGACGGGTAGTACACGACGTCTCAACCTAAGTGAAAAGTTACATTTGACAGAGTGCGTTTCTAAATTTACCAGTGATGTGATCATGATCACGCACTTTCTTAATTTTATCGTCATCCAAACTTTTATGACATTTAGACAGGATGTTGCAACTTTCAAATTTTTGTTTGTCTTCATCTGACATATGTAGTGACTTACGCTGCAATTGGGAATCATAATGATTGTTGAAATTTACAGCTTTATCGAGAAATTCTAGAAATTTTGAAATGCAATCTTCACCTTGCCAAGTATGCATTTTGTTTTTGTCTATTCCTAAAGTGGTCATGCCATACTTCATAGCAGGATATGGCTGCTGGCTTGTGGATGATATCATCATGTGTAGCATTCTATGTCTGCGTAAATGACACGCAGGGGACTTAATTCGTCACCATTATCCCTATGTGAAAATATTTTATCTCTTTGGGCATGCGTTCCATTTGTAATTTACCCTCGCTTGCACCATTCATAGTGAGTTTCAAATTTATCTTTACTCCAAAAGGAGCGGATGCAGCGGTCGCATACAAAATGTTCACCTCTTTAGAGTGCCCCAAGTGAGTGTACAAGCGAGAGATTTTGGGATACCACAGTAGTGCCATTCCTCGCTATCATCTTGTTTTACTAATAAGAGGTTGACCTAACAGTTTCATAACAAGTTGAACGTGAATTATAGCGGGCAACCCTTCAACCCCTTCTCCCACACGTGAACGACAATTTAATCTTATTATGTTTTCGAACGTTTCTACATCTTTGATTTTCATGTTGTGTTACTATCACAACCTTCAAAGTCTAGTTCATCCTCCCACTGTCTATAGCTATAGTATGATTTCGATGCGCGTTGATATCATTAATAGTGAAGGATGGATAGGACTGCATATTTGAAACACTGTGATTTACAATCGACATTGATGACAGCTTTCTTATTATACAACGTTTTTTGTAGTTTAAATGTACCCTCGAGCTCATGACTTTCTAATAGTGAAATTTTTGAATATGGCTGATCCACACCATCAAAAATGAGAGCGCTGTCGCGTTGATTGAATTTATCTACATTTGATTTTAAACATTGAATGTGAAAATTTAGCCAGACACGCATCTACAACTTCGGTTGCCGGAAGAGGAAGGAACATAAACTGTATTCTCTCCGTCACTTGACCCCTTGGAAAATCTATCTTAAATATATTTTAGTTTAAGGTAGATGAGGCGCCTTCATTCTAAAATTGTCTAAATTGTGAAGAGCGCTTCGATAATGTTTGAATTTTGAAGGAGCCACTCAGGAAAATCTACTATTTGAGTATTGACCTCCATGTAGTAGTCCGCGTACTAAATTATTATGTGAAACATTAATGAGGGGAGATGGTAGAGGTACCGTTTGTAGTGATCATTTGCATGCGTGTGTTGAAGTCTGTGCGAAATCGCTGAAAGTGACTATCAAAAGAAAGAGGGCACAAATCGCAAGGAAAAGATGTCAACGTCAGAATAAAATTCACCTCCGGAGAATGACGCCGCTTTGCGTTGACACACACGTGTTTGATGTGTCGAAGGAGACTGTGCCTTCCTTGTAAACAATATGTCCGCAGTCGCCACATTCCCACTCGTTGCCTTTCGCGAGAGTCCTGAGCTGGAACTCACATCACCTGAAAGAGAAATCATTCTTTCATCTCTGTTCAAGTCTCAGTGCATTGTAACAACCTACCTTGACTCAACAACTCTAAACTTTCCTCGAGAAGGGAGGGTGTTTGGTGATGAAGTTGATGCCTGAAATTGAGGAAGATGCTATTAGCCACACGTTTGAGGGAGAAGAGTGTAAGAAATTTTTCAACTTACCATTTCAACGAAAATTATGTTTAAGGCTTGATATACTATCAACAAGATAGAGACTTCACTCAAATAAAATTGGACGTCTCAAAATTTGAATTCAACTTGTATACCCTCAAAATCAATAGTCAAATTATCGCTAGACAACAGGTTTGCTGTTCTCACTTATGCTTCTCAAAGACAGAAGTGAATGACAACTGAATGTCACTTTACATATTATACTTGCAATATTCATCATTCAGTTGTCTGTTCATTCTGATTGGTTGCTTGTTGATACTTAAGAATTAGAAAAACATTTTCAAGTTATTATTCAAAGTCACAGTTCAAAGACAACATGACAAGCCCTCCAACAACACCAAACACACACAAACAAAATTCTCTTCTCCCTCATCCTCAACACCAAACGCTTCCAACGAAGGTTAGAGAAAGGTTTTATTAACCAGCGGACAACGTATAGAGTGTATGTGAGAAGGAGTGTCCCGACTTAACAGGCGTGAGGTGGAAGTATCTCCAGTACGATACTGACGATGTGATGGAGATCACCAGCACGAAATTCCTCCACCAATTATGGGAGTGGTACACCCTTAACTCCCAGCCACGAAACTATGGAGGAGTGGGAGTATATTGATAAAGTGAGGCTAACGTACGCAGTGGACAGAACGATTAAAGCACAACTGAACTTTTTTGCTATCGATGTGATCGCCAGACTCTGGGACGATCATGCACATGAAGACCTTTTGAAATACTAGCCATAATCAAATTTTATTTCATATTAATCTTTGCTTTTCATACTGACGTAACTTGAAATGGGGCTTCATGGGTATGATTTAACCATGTATACTTTTTCATTTGGAAATAGTAGCACGCTTAGTCTAACTTGTAAATCTTAAAACATTTCATATGGACGATGATGATAGATGAAATAGTGTCAAATAAAATTAAGATAGCTTACACTACTGATACAGGGATAGCAATCGACTGCGATCCATGTGTAAAGAGCTTGTTAGACTACGGATGGGCTTAAGTGGATGATTTAACCATGTATACTTTGTCATTTGGAAATAGTAGCACGCAATAGTCCTAAACTTGTAAAATCTTAAAAACATTTCCATATGGACGATGATGAATGATAGAATGAAATAGTGTCAAATAAAATTAATGATAGCTTACTCTTCTGAATACCAGGGCTAAGCCAATCGACTGCGATCCATGTGTAAAGAGCTTGTAAGACTACGGAAGAGAGAAGTGTGTTATGTTGCGTGTGGCGCGTGAGTGTCCTCCCATTTCATTCCATTCATCAATTCGTCTCATAGATAGAGACAGGTAGAACTCATGGTTCTCATAACGTATGCAATGGAAAGTTTTAGCTAACCTTCGACAAGCATTGGCTAAATGTCCGCCCTGGCGCGAATGCGCATACTACGTTGAGACAGAGGCAAATCACTTGCAAACATGACGCAGAGAGGTTTAACCAAATTGACCATTGCCGAATGTCCCTATGCGGTATACATAGGCGACGGGTTCACCGCCCGCCCTTTATCAAGGAACGCAACAAAAAACCCCGTCGAAAGGAAGTATTACACCGAAACTTCATTTCAACGTCAAGTTGACTGACTACAGATTCAAGCTTAATGATAGTATTCGCCCAGTCCGAAGACTGCCCAGGTGAGCAAACCGTCGAGGAGGTTCTATCATGGTCGTGCCCATGGTGGCCCTTAAGAAGCCGTTGGTTCGTTCTCGGGGTGTTGAATTTGGCTATTGGCTGGAATAGTGTCAATAGGTAATGACGGTTAGGTTGTCATTGACCCTATACCGAGCCGAGGTCGTACTGGAGCATCCTCTGAGCACCTGTCGGATAGGCGAGGGGGTATTTGGAGTCCCATACCTCATCCGTCCAAAATGATCCTCTTTGATCTTCCCCTTCTTCTCATCCTCCTCATACCCACTCGTCGAGGTGAGTGACGAACTCGGTAATGGCTTAGTCTTCATCGGTAAGACGGGAATGCTGTCGGCAGATGTCGCTTCCATCGTTGACTATCAAATGAATGAGAAGCGCTACAATCTTCTGGCTTATATAGGGTTTTCAACAATTGAATTGCTCAAACCAGCGAATCAGAATGCGTCAGGGATAGCAATCGGACTGCATAATGTTCAAGTTGACTGATAGCAGATTCAACGTAATGATAGTAAATTCGCCAGTCCAGAAGACTGCCCAGGCAAACCGCTAGGATTCTATCAGTCTTGCCCCATGGGTGGCCCATAAGAGATCCGGAGGTTAATTCTCGGAGTAACGTCATTTTTTCCTTTACACCCTACCAAAGTCTGCTGAAGAGCCTTTGACTCTCTCTTTGGGTAGCACTGGCGACTTCCACACTTACATGTACATGGATAAGAAAGTGGAATGTTAGCGCCATTCCGTTGGATTGACAGAAGTTGCTTGTCCATCGATTTGGCAAACCGAGCAAGATTATTATAAACTCTGTCGTGCTCCTCAGCCTGACAAACTCCACAAATAAAGTTTCGCGGCATAACTGCGTCCGCGAGGAGAGCTGACTTGACGTTGCGGCGTCTGCATGATTGAAAGGGAAATGAAATGAGAGTCAGTGGTTTATATACCCCTCTAACGCGAAACCCACTCGCTTCCGGAGATGTTTGGTACTGGAATGAGGCTGGGAGGGTAATGTGAATAACCTGTAATTTGTCTTGTTTCGGGGTGCTCATAGCCGTGATGTGGACCGGCCTCAGGTGTGCAATCCTGGCAGTGGTGGGGTTCTAGGTAAATTGGTCGTTTGTAAGCCCGTATGTGGGTGCCCTTAAAGAGCCGATTTTCGTTCTCCGATGTCATCTCGATGGGTTATGGCGGGCAAAGATCTGCAATTTAATGATATTTAGAAAGGATATCAACTATCTTATTTACTTTATTCACGACCATTATCATACGCTTTGCAAGTCTCGCGCGTTTCCGAATCGCGAAAATTGTGTGAGATGGCCGCCATTCGTAGGCTGCGTGGGGGGGGGGGGGGGGGGGGGGGGGGGGGGGGGGGGGGGGGGGGGGGGGGGGGGGGGGGGGGGGGGGGGGGGGGGGGGGGGGGGGGGGGGGGGGGGGGGGGGGGGGGGGGGGGGGGGGGGGGGGGGGGGGGGGGGGGGGGGGGGGGGGGGGGGGGGGGGGGGGGGGGGGGGGGGGGGGGGGGGGGGGGGGGGGGGGGGGGGGGGGGGGGGGGGGGGGGGGGGGGGGGGGGGGGGGGGGGGGGGGGGGGGGGGGGGGGGGGGGGGGGGGGGGGGGGGGGGGGGGGGGGGGGGGGGGTGGGGGGGGGGGGGGGGGGGGGGGGGGGGGGGGGGGGGGGGGGGGGGGGGGGGGGGGGGGGGGGGGGGGGGGGGGGGGGGGGGGGGGGGGGGGGGGGGGGGGGGGGGGGGGGGGGGGGGGGGGGGGGGGGGGGGGGGGGGGGGGGGGGGGGGGGGGGGGGGGGGGGGGGGGGGGGGGGGGGGGGGGGGGGGGGGGGGGGGGGGGGGGGGGGGGGGGGGGGGGGGGGGGGGGGGGGGGGGGGGGGGGGGGGGGGGGGGGGGGGGGGGGGGGGGGGGGGGGGGGGGGGGGGGGGGGGGGGGGGGGGGGGGGGGGGGGGGGGGGGGGGGGGGGGGGGGGGGGGGGGGGGGGGGGGGGGGGGGGGGGGGGGGGGGGGGGGGGGGGGGGGGGGGGGGGGGGGGGGGGGGGGGGGGGGGGGGGGGGGGGGGGGGGGGGGGGGGGGGGGGGGGGGGGGGGGGGGGGTGGGGGGGGGGGGGGGGGGGGGGGGGGGGGGGGGGGGGGGGGGGGGGGGGGGGGGGGGGGGGGGGGGGGGGGGGGGGGGGGGGGGGGGGGGGGGGGGGGGGGGGGGGGGGGGGGGGGGGGGGGGGGGGGGGGGGGGGGGGGGGGGGGGGGGGGGGGGGGGGGGGGGGGGGGGGGGGGGGGGGGGGGGGGGGGGGGGGGGGGGGGGGGGGGGGGGGGGGGGGGGGGGGGGGGGGGGGGGGGGGGGGGGGGGGGGGGGGGGGGGGGGGGGGGGGGGGGGGGGGGGGGGGGGGGGGGGGGGGGGGGGGGGGGGGGGGGGGGGGGGGGGGGGGGGGGGGGGGGGGGGGGGGGGGGGGGGGGGGGGGGGGGGGGGGGGGGGGGGGGGGGGGGGGGGGGGGGGGGGGGGGGGGGGGGGGGGGGGGGGGGGGGGGGGGGGGGGGGGGGGGGGGGGGGGGGGGGGGGGGGGGGGGGGGGGGGGGGGGGGGGGGGGGGGGGGGGGGGGGGGGGGGGGGGGGGGGGGGGGGGGGGGGGGGGGGGGGGGGGGGGGGGGGGGGGGGGGGGGGGGGGGGGGGGGGGGGGGGGGGGGGGGGGGGGGGGGGGGGGGGGGGGGGGGGGGGGGGGGGGGGGGGGGGGGGGGGGGGGGGGGGGGGGGGGGGGGGGGGGGGGGGGGGGGGGGGGGGGGGGGGGGGGGGGGGGGGGGGGGGGGGGGGGGGGGGGGGTGGGGGGGGGGGGGGGGGGGGGGGGGGGGGGGGGGGGGGGGGGGGGGGGGGGGGGGGGGGGGGGGGGGGGGGGGGGGGGGGGGGGGGGGGGGGGGGGGGGGGGGGGGGGGGGGGGGGGGGGGGGGGGGGGGGGGGGGGGGGGGGGGGGGGGGGGGGGGGGGGGGGGGGGGGGGGGGGGGGGGGGGGGGGGGGGGGGGGGGGGGGGGGGGGGGGGGGGGGGGGGGGGGGGGGGGGGGGGGGGGGGGGGGGGGGGGGGGGGGGGGGGGGGGGGGGGGGGGGGGGGGGGGGGGGGGGGGGGGGGGGGGGGGGGGGGGGGGGGGGGGGGGGGGGGGGGGGGGGGGGGGGGGGGGGGGGGGGGGGGGGGGGGGGGGGGGGGGGGGGGGGGGGGGGGGGGGGGGGGGGGGGGGGGGGGGGGGGGGGGGGGGGGGGGGGGGGGGGGGGGGGGGGGGGGGGGGGGGGGGGGGGGGGGGGGGGGGGGGGGGGGGGGGGGGGGGGGGGGGGGGGGGGGGGGGGGGGGGGGGGGGGGGGGGGGGGGGGGGGGGGGGGGGGGGGGGGGGGGGGGGGGGGGGGGGGGGGGGGGGGGGGGGGGGGGGGGGGGGGGGGGGGGGGGGGGGGGGGGGGGGGGGGGGGGGGGGGGGGGGGGGGGGGGGGGGGGGGGGGGGGGGGGGGGGGGGGGGGGGGGGGGGGGGGGGGGGGGGGGGGGGGGGGGGGGGGGGGGGGGGGGGGGGGGGGGGGGGGGGGGGGGGGGGGGGGGGGGGGGGGGGGGGGGGGGGGGGGGGGGGGGGGGGGGGGGGGGGGGGGGGGGGGGGGGGGGGGGGGGGGGGGGGGGGGGGGGGGGGGGGGGGGGGGGGGGGGGGGGGGGGGGGGGGGGGGGGGGGGGGGGGGGGGGGGGGGGTGGGGGGGGGGGGGGGGGGGGGGGGGGGGGGGGGGGGGGGGGGGGGGGGGGGGGGGGGGGGGGGGGGGGGGGGGGGGGGGGGGGGGGGGGGGGGGGGGGGGGGGGGGGGGGGGGGGGGGGGGGGGGGGGGGGGGGGGGGGGGGGGGGGGGGGGGGGGGGGGGGGGGGGGGGGGGGGGGGGGGGGGGGTGGGGGGGGGGGGGGGGGGGGGGGGGGGGGGGGGGGGGGTGGGGGGGGGGGGGGGGGGGGGGGGGGGGGGGGGGGGGGGGGGGGGGGGGGGGGGGGGGGGGGGGGGGGGGGGGGGGGGGGGGGGGGGGGGGGGGGGGGGGGGGGGGGGGGGGGGGGGGGGGGGGGGGGGGGGGGGGGTGGGGGGGGGGGGGGGGGGGGGGGGGGGGGGGGGGGGGGGGGGGGGGGGGGGGGGGGGGGGGGGGGGGGGGGGGGGGGGGGGGGGGGGGGGGGGGGGGGGGGGGGGGGGGGGGGGGGGGGGGGGGGGGGGGGGGGGGGGGGGGGGGGGGGGGGGGGGGGGGGGGGGGGGGGGGGGGGGGGGGGGGGGGGGGGGGGGGGGGGGGGGGGGGGGGGGGGGGGGGGGGGGGGGGGGGGGGGGGGGGGGGGGGGGGGGGGGGGGGGGGGGGGGGGGGGGGTGGGGGGGGGGGGGGGGGGGGGGGGGGGGGGGGGGGGGGGGGGGGGGGGGGGGGGGGGGGGGGGGGGGGGGGGTGGGGGGGGGGGGGGGGGGGGGGGGGGGGGGGGGGGGGGGGGGGGGGGGGGGGGGGGGGGGGGGGGGGGGGGGGGGGGGGGGGGGGGGGGGGGGGGGGGGGGGGGGGGGGGGGTGGGGGGGGGGGGGGGGGGGGGGGGGGGGGGTGGGGGGGGGGGGGGGGGGGGGGGGGGGGGGGGGGGGGGGGGGGGGGGGGGGGGGGTGGGGGGGGGGGGGGGGGGGGGGGGGGGGTGGGGGGGGGGGGGGGGGGGGGGGGGGGGGGGGGGGGGGGGGGGGGGGGGGGGGGGGGGGGGGGGGGGGGGGGGGGGGGGGGGGGGGGGGGGGGGGGGGTGGGGGGGGGGGGGGGGGGGGGGGGGGGGGGGGGGGGGGGGGGGGGGGGGGGGGGGGGGGGGGGGGGGGGGGGGGGGGGGGGGGGGGGGGGGGGGGGGGGGGGGGGGGGGGGGGGGGGGGGGGGGGGGGGGGGGGGGGGGGGGGGGGGGGTGGGGGGGGGGGGGGGGGGGGGGGGGGGGGGGGGGGGGGGGGGGGGGGGGGGGGGGGGGGGGGGGGGGGGGGGGGGGGGGGGGGGGGGGGGGGGGGGGGGGGGGGGGGGGGGGGGGGGGGGGGGGGGGGGGGGGGGGGGGGGGGGGGGGGGGGGGGTGGGGGGGGGGGGGGGGGGGGGGGGGGGGGGGGGGGGGGGGGGGGGGGGGGGGGGGGGGGGGGGGGGGGGGGGGGGGGGGGGGGGGGGGGGGGGGGGGGGGGGGGGGGGGGGGGGGGGGGGGGGGGGGGGGGGGGGGGGGGGGGGGGGGGGGGGGGGGGGGGGGGGGGGGGGGGGGGGGGGGGGGGGGGGGGGGGGGGGG
>CAJQUW010007061.1:0-85000 GCA_907163375.1 Prostheceraeus crozeri | reverse complement strand
AAAAACTGAAAATCAAGAATTTTAAAAAAATTCCGCATTTTACTACTCATACTACTTTTAAAAAATTTTATCAGTAGTAAAGACACTATCAAACTCTATCATACAAACTTTGAAGTAAGAAGATAGCTTGCCTACTTCAAAAGATAGAGTCCTTTGAAACACCCGATATCGGGAGCTCAGAGCGACGACCGTCGCTTACCTCGTCTTTCGATGAAGTGATCAGACTTACGTTGTCGGGGGTTTATATATGCTCGGAAGAAAACTTAAAATGGCTCTATCTCCGAAAGTATTCATCGTAGCGATATGCGGTTTGTTGCAAACGATTCGTCTCATCATTCTCTATCATATGACACCTGAACCATTCTCATATGACCACGGGAAGTTGGTCCTTCAGCACATGTCCATGTAACATGCCACAAGTGAAAAAATTCCTAAGTGTGAGAGCTCCAGTGTGGTGAAAATTTTGAAAAATTTAAAACTTCCGAATTTCGACCTGGGACCTTCACCAAAACATTTTTCATCAAATTTCACTGACCTCCCCCCCCTCGTTCAGAGAAATTTGATGAAAAATGTTTTGGTGACGGTCCCAGGTCGAAATTCCGCACCTTGGAAAATTTTCAAAATTTTACCCATACAAAGCCACTCTGACACTTAGGATTTTTTCAGGTGAGCGAGCTCCGACCTAAAATCTTGTAACCGCTCTAACTTTTGAACGAAGACAGATATGAACAAGCCGTTTCTTTCACTGAATTTGTCTCACTCTTAGCTTTCAAACGAGCTATAGCACGACAAAATCCGTCCACTAGAAGCCAAGATCGAAGCTAGCTGTCCAGAGGGGGGGTGGAGGTCATTGAAATTTGATGAAAAATGTTTTGGTGACGGTCCCAGGTCGAAATTCCACACTTTGGAAAATTTTCAAAATTTTACCCATACAAAGCCACTCTGACACTTAGGATTTTTTCAGGTGAGCGAGCTCCGACCTAAAATCTTGTAACCGCTCTAACTTTTGAACGACTGGTCCGATTGACTCGCAACAAAAAATGTTGTCGACCAGTTTTTTCTCCTCTTTCCAATGCAACTCGAACGAACAAAATCCGTTCACTAGAACCAAAGTTAGCAGAGGGGGGGGAGGTCAGTGAAATTTGATGAAAAATGTTTTGGTGACGGTCCCAGGTCGAAATTCCACACTTTGGAAAATTTTCAAAATTTTACCCATACAAAGCCACTCTGACACTTAGGATTTTTTCAGGTGAGCGAGCTCCGACCTAAAATCTTGTAACCGCTCTAACTTTTGAACGACTGGTCCGATTGACTCGCAACAAAAAATGTTGTCGACCAGTTTTTTCTCCTCTTTCCAATGAAACTCGAACGAACAAAATCCGTTCACTAGAACCAAAGTTAGAAGAGGGGGGGAGGTCAGTGAAATTTGATGAAAAATGTTTTGGTGACGGTCCCAGGTCGAAATTCCACACTTTGGAAAATTTTCAAAATTTTACCCATACAAAGCCACTCTAACACTTAGGATTTTTTCAGGTGAGCTACGACAGTCCACCCCTCCCAACCTGGCCGGCACACCACGCCAACCTAGACACCACATCACCGCGCGCTACACGACGGTCGACCAGAGGGGGGGGACGTCAGACCCGAAGCACCACGGCGGCCGACCACGACACTCTGCCGGTCCAGAGGGGGGGGGACGTCAGACCCGAAACACCACGGCGGCCGACCACGACACTCTGCCGGTCCAGAGGGGGGGGGACGTCAGACCCGAAACACCACGGCGGCCGACCACGACACTCTGCCGGTCCAGAGGGGGGGGACGTCAGGGATGGCGGCCATCTTGCGCTATCCAGAAGTGGAGTTTTACTTACTACTATCCTATCTGACCTTTCTATGCTGTGCTTCCCACTGTAATAGAGAATGTAAAAATTGAGAACTCGATATTCATCTGTCGTCCTTCTCCCTTGTCAGCATTTGAATTTGGTGCAGCTATTGATTTTTGGAGTACCGCCTACATCAAGCTTTTCACCCGTGACCTTTATGAAGTACTCGGGCTTTTTCCAGAGTTTTGTGCACCATTCTCAGCAGAGTTCATATTTTGATGGACAATAACATTTCTTGAAACAGAATATTGTTTCAACTCGTTTCACTGGTGGAAGATAGCGATTCAACCGACAATTGAATTTTGAAACAAAACCATCGCATCGATGATGTAGTTACTGTACAATAACCGGTATTTACCGGTCGTAGGAGTGCTGGAGTGTCGGAGAAGTGTGTGTTCAAACTCAGACTGGATTAGTAGAACACTCTTCCACCGGTTAGAGCACTGTACAAACTCATTTTCCATGTAGCACCAATTGATTTGTTCATAAATGTGCAGTATTCTTGTAGTTACTGTACAATAACCGGTATTTACCGGTCGTAGGAGTGCTGGAGTGTCGGAGAAGTGTGTGTTCAAACTCAGACTGGATTAGTAGAACACTCTTCCACCGGTTAGAGCACTGTACAAACTCATTTTCCATGTAGCACCAATTGATTTGTTCATAAATGGGCAGTATTCTTGTAGTTACTGTACAATAACCGGTATTTACCGGTCGCAGTAGTGCTGGAGTGTCGGAGAAGTGTGTGTTCAAACTCAGACTGGATTAGTAGAACACTCTTCCACCGGTTAGAGCACTGTACAAACTCATTTTCCATGTAGCACCAATTGATTTGTTCATAAATGGGCAGTATTCTTGTAGTTACTGTACAATAACCGGTATTTACCGGTCGTAGGAGTGCTGGAGTGTCGGAGAAGTGTGTGTTCAAACTCAGACTGGATTAGTAGAACACTCTTCCACCGGTTAGAGCACTGTACAAACTCATTTTCCATGTAGCACCAAGAACTTTTCTGGAAAATCTTATCATTTTTTGAAAAAATCGGTTTTTGGCGGTTTTTTCCGGTTGTTCGTGTAAGGAAAGTGCTGGAAGTTGCTGTACAAACTCAGGTTTTTGCTCTTGTATCTAAATTTTTCCACCGGAATGCTGTACAAACTCGCTAACCACGTAGCACCAATACTTGCACCAATTTTTCAAATTTAAATTTGAATTTTGAAGGTGAAAGAGTTCGAATTTTGGAAAAAAATTTGTCTGTACAAACTCTGCGTCATCAGTAGTACCTAAACATGTGGTTTCCTATTCTGTACAAACTCTATTCAAAAAGTTGGTGTTGAAGTTGGTGCTAACTTCAACGACATCTGTCTTAAGGAAAATACAGAGAAAGAAATTTGGTAAAATTGAAATTAAACATGCGACATGCAGATGTGCATGTACAGACGTTATTACATAACAAATAATTTTCTGAAGGAAATGAAAAAATGATCTCAAGTTTAACTATGACTGAAAGAATTAGCGAATCCTATGCTCAGAAGACTCCCTGCCTAGGGGAAGCATAATGCAATTGCAGGATATGATTGTTGGCATTTGAAGCGGGCACACTTCACCTCATTTCGGTAACTATGCTGTTGGAGTGTCATTCTGCAGTTGACATGTCTATACTTAATATGATTAGCCTCTTGATCGGTCAAACCTAAATCACCATTCTATTCAGGGCTTACTTCATAATTACTTATTCTTGATATGAATCATCAATTACAAGAATGATCAGGTAAGGAATAAAAGGTGGATTATTAAGCATCAGCATATTGAGCTCTCGAGTATTCTTAAAAATAATTTCAAAAGACTTTGAAACTTGATATTTTACCACGATATAATTTGAGAAAATGATATTTAAAAAAACTCTTGATTTTGCGAAATTTTTAATGCTTTTTTCATTTTTCAATTTGATCATGTCAGAAAGGAAATAATGTTACAAGACATTTTACTGTCACATTTTCATGTTTGTTCGATAATTTCTGTTTGAAAGATGTTTATCCATAAAATTGCTATTCACTATCTGATGAGTGCGGAAACTCGATTATCCCCAGGTTTTCAAATTCGTCTAAAATCTGCAAAAATATATCAATCGTCACCAAGCTTCGGGTAGACGTATAAGGCCTACTTAAACATATTTTCTACCTACATCAAAACTTTATGCAGATCGGACAAGTACTTTTTGCATTATAGACGATAACGTGAAGCGCAGCGATGTCAACCGTTTCATTTAACTTCGTCTATTCGACGCATTATTGTTGATCGTGTGTACATTGTTCTCTCTCCATCTCCCTCTTCATCTCATCCACTACTGCCATTTAAAATCTTCACATGACCACTGCCTCGCCACAACCTTTTTTAGTTGAAAAAATGTTAGTGTAAGGGATCTGGCGTGGTCATCATCGCTTCACGAGTTGTCGGGGAATGACTTTGTTGACCTCATCGTGCGCTTAATATCTGGCCTGCAGAGACAGCATACAGTTCAAACATAATGCTGCTATTTCTTAATAGGGATAAGACTTAGCAAATCTGAATGAATGTCAGTAAACAGATGAATAAGTCACACGATCACTTAACTAATAGCACTTCAAGTTTTCGTGCTTTCGATTAAATTTAACAGGTTATCAGCAACTTTCAAAACATGTAATTTTCCTAAATTTTTTAATACTACATTTTCACTTATCGTAATATTTTTATTGCATAAAATGATTGAGATTGATTATATTTTCTCACCTTGGTCTGGAATCTTGTCATGTAAAAGAGAATTCAATCTTGATAGCCGTCCCTTTTCCGCGCACGTGATAAAGAAGGCTCGATTCCGCATCTTGTTTGACAGATCTCTTCCTCACTTGTTTGAAGGAAATGCAATCCTTCACGACGCTACAAAGTCAGGTGAAACTTGAAGACAGCAATTGTAAATTAAGTTCGCATTGGCTTTCCGTTGAAGTCATTGAGTAACTGCAAAGCGAATATTAACCGAAACAGTCTATCAGAAAATGACTTTGTTTCACGCTGCTAATGCCGAATTCCGAGTTTCGACTCGACACCCAAGTGCTGTCAGCTTAAAGCGTGGCGCATTAATACGTTTGGCCAAGACTGCAGTAAGAGCGTACGTCGTTGATCGATCCATGGTAGCATAGCAACTTTGCATGAATAGACTTCTCCGTCACGACTGCTGACTCACTCACCTCCTATCCTCCTATATTGTACGCATATGCTAGACTTCAGAAAACTCAGTCGATGGTTTAACAATAACATTGTTGGTGAAATTATGAAATACAACGAAACTCGGACTGAAGAGAGATGGATCTTGACTTCTTGTCCTGATACCTAAATTGACAACTGCCATGATAGTCGATTGTCAATCAAGAAAGTACATAACTACATGTAGTTTCTACAGTACGAGGAAAATCATAGGTACTACATGGACTTAAAGCTTTCGATAAACTGCTTTCACAAGTGTAATATCATTCCGAATACTAAGCTACGCATAATCATTTTAATGTTTATACCAGAGCTTTAAATAGTACTAAAATTATTTTGATGAAACACATGCATCAACTGGCCATCTAAACATCACTTTTCCTACGCTATCACGTGTGTCTATACTTGGTGTAGGCCTTTTACAACAACACAACTGCAATTGTGGGCTATCAACTATTCTCGCGTTTAATATGCATTGATCTGGTGTACATTAAAATACACCAAAGTTACGTGTGACGAAAATATTTAATTGACAGGGATAAGTAATGAAGCATTTAACATTTTTATGACAATGGCCAAGATTGGCTTTGTATATCTACTAATCTGCCTCATTCCAAACGAATCAAACAATTAAAGCAGCAAGAGCTTATTAGCTGCTCAAAATTATTATGCCGCTTAGGAAACCTTGTCTGATCATTTAACGCCGTGAGAAGTCCTTCAAGCTGATGACGCTTGATAAGAACAGAAAAAAATATTGCTTGCTTAGTCAATTTAGTAGGCGCTTGATATGGACCTACTAGGCATATGGTAATCATGCTTTGCTTAATCAATTTAGTAGGTGCTTGATATGTGCCTAGTAGGCATATCGTGGTTTTGCGTGTTATTATGTCGCCTAATAAGTTTACCGCGCGCGTACCATGACGCTTAGCAAGCAAAACATAATTTTTTTACTCGGGTAGTTGCAGGTTCCAAAAGGCACCATACAGGGGTGCTAGAAATTTTCGGTCTTTGGATAGTACATAGTCTTTTCAAACGACTATAATAAATTAGTCTCCAAAACAAAGGAAAAAACGTCAATCACCAATGGAAAATTTTCCATTTTCATCACTACTGTGTTGTACTATTAAAAATGCCAACAAATTGCCACAAGCCACTGGTGGCAAAGGAATGCTCAAAAATCCGCGGACGGGATTCGTATTGCAACGATCGTTTTAATGATATGATGAAATCAGAACAATTCTATTGATGTGTCTATGCCTCGGCTGTGATAGAAAACGTAAAAATTATATCACAAAAATTCAAACTTTTCATTTTTAAAAATCGTTTTATTCAAAATAATGATCAAAATTACCAGTTTTAGACCCATTCTATTGGTGTGTAGCTGCCTGCTTGGCTGAGGAAGCGGTCAAAGCATAGGGCCTATCACAAAAAATCGGAACTTTCAAATTTTTCCGAAATTTCCGATTTCCAAAATTTTCCAATATTTCCAATTTTGATTCAAAATTTTCCGGAAAATTTTTATCACTAGCTATATATGCTTGCAACCCGGAGTCGGAGCTCCTGTCAAAAGTCGTAGTCCTATTAACCCCGCGGAGTCGGAGTCCTATCAAAATGATAGGACTCCGCATTCCTCGTGTACACTTTCGATTTTATTAAATGAACTCAAGGGAGATACAGTCGGAATTGTTTCAAAATGTGAGATATACACATTTATGCAGTTTTGAAGAAATTACAACGGAATTGACTGATCTTTATAGCAAAGCAGAAGGAAATTATATAATTTTACAGATTGTCCGTGACAGCCTTGGATAGGTAATATTATTGTTAAATTGGCAACTCGATGACCAGCGCTATTTGCTTTCATGAATTAGAAATATGAATTTTCAGCCAAGAAAGCACAAAGGGATGTCGACTTTTTCATGAAGACTTCCATTATAAGCGTATCATGCAATTCCCTTGATAATCAGCTAATTATTTTCCGCTTAGATAGGATGCTTATTGGCAAATATTGAAATTTCAGCCAAGAAAGCAAAATCAAGCAAAAGCAGAGCTCGAATTTTTCATGAAGTAGCCGTTGAAAAGCGGTTCATGAAATTCCCTTGTGGTCAGCTTAATTTTCCCTTAGTTAGAATGCTTATAAGCAAAATATTCATTCTTTTTGATATCCAACTTGCTTCATATATACTACTAATGTAGGACAGTCATCTCGGTAGTATATCAATTGGCAAAATTTTGACTTTTTTTAGACTGCTCAAATAATTTTTTGGACTACGCCAACTCTCAGCAAAAAACTGAATCCTTTGATAGAAAAATTTTCACTGCATACAGATACTTTTTTGAGTCGACACTCTACCTACCCTACTCTATCTCTCTACCTATATACTTACTCTATGTCCCTACCACAGACATCGCATGTCTATGGTCCCTACTCTATGATCGTACTCCGCAAAAATTGAATCTTTTCATACAGAAATGTTCATACCGTACAGATTTTGTTTTGAGACACACACTGCCGTAGAGATCGAACATCAACACCCTTGCTGTTTAGTGTTCGATGTCTATGCACTCTACCTATATATACTTACTCTATGTCAGGCACCCACATGCAGGCACCGACCTATGGTCTATGGGTCGCTAGATCTTGATGTGGACAAAGGTGCAGGAATACTGCCACAATTGAAAATTGTTGCTAAAGGATAACTTAGAGAATAGAGTATGATTTAAAGCCATTTTATCGAAGGATTATATTTGAAGGCTCATGATGGTGAAACAAAGTAGATCTCATAGATCTTTACCTGTCTATGATCTTTACATTTACCTGAAATATGTTGTTCCGGTGTCTGACGTAATTTTCCATTGTCAATCATTAGCCACTCTCGTAGGTACCGTCATCATGACATTGCGTGCCGATGACGTAGTTTCGTTTTCAATGTACATGTCCGATCTTGTCCTCTATTATAGTTGCGGATATGGACAAATCTTTTCGTAGATAGTCATTTTTCATAGAAAAAGGAAATAAAGATTTTTTTAAGTACATATGCAGAATCAGATTTTCATTAGTGAGAGACACCTGAGGAGAACTTTTAATGGATTATGCGATTCTTGTTATAGCAATTTGAAAAAATTCCGAGTTTGTCGATATATGTTTAAATACCCTATTTCAATTGTATATGAACACAGAATGCATCATTGATAAAATCGCGCGGTATACGAAGATAATCAGCCGTTCGGGAGCTATAGAACTTGAGAATGAAATTTTTATTTGTTATCCTGTGTCTGGCGACTGTCCAGGCACATGTTCATGAACATGGACATGCACATGGTGATGCTCACGATCATGAGCCCGCACATTTCAAGTATTCCAGGGAAGCAAATGTGTAAGATTAATTTCTAATTCGTTTACTTACTATGGTGATCACAATATCATAGACTAATCTTCACACCCAACCTAATTCATCCAAGACTGATGGCCTCACCCCCTTTTGACAATAACTGTTTACCATAATGCGCCGACAAAGTCGATCTAGAAAACTTAGATTGGATGTGATAGCAGCAAAACGCAATCATGTCACGAAAAATACAGCCTATACAGGTCAAACGTATCTTATTGCCCACTCAATCAACCCAGGTAACTCCTGCATTTTTATTATGAATTATGAAAATTTGCACAGGCGAAATTTGATTTTTTACTACAGGAGTTGTTATTCATCATATTTCTCTCCTGAAAAATAGATAAGCGACTAATGTTCATCTTGAATACGACAGATTCCTTTTTTTCCAGAATTTCAGCATCAGGGATGACAACTTTCCGCGGATCCGACAGGGCCTTATTGGTCTTCCCAATGTATTCTATTTAACCCCCCTCCCCTTGAAAGATGAATTTCCGCTGGAACCCTGGTTGTCACAGTCTCATACCTGCTGTTTACATTCCTTCTTAAAGACGAGTGAACATTGATTACTGTTTCCGATTTTTCAATTCGATGAGTGGTCACACATGCATTTAATAGTTAACCCTGAATGGTGAACTGTAATATCAGGCACTGTGCTCCCTGTGCTGCAAACATGTTGACACATTGTAGAAGGTCAATACATTTCTTCAGTCTAGCGTCTGTTGTAATTTATTGAAAGGATTGCTCATACATACATAGAAGACACAAGTAGACAAAACATGTAAAAGTATGGTATTTTCTTTGTGCATATAAACAGTCAATCTGAATGCCAGAAAATTGGAAATTCTAGCAAACATATGACTAGTTAACTAGCAAAATCCTAGTGCGCAGACAGGTGAAAATATGATAGGAAACTATCCAAATGTATTTGCTTTTCTTTTGAATAGAACTGTTGGATGAAATTCTGACTTACTGGGTAAATGAAAGGTAGATTTTCTGACTGATGTTGCACAGCCTATAGGTGCTAGTTGCTGTATATATAGGTACCTCCAGGTATTCAGAATGACTCGATGTAATTTAATTATTCTTAATCAGCCTTCTGATTGTACCACTTTTGGTGTTGCTTCTAGATCTGTCTATGTATATACTTTTCTCCACACAACATCAGCATGCTCTGGCAGCATTTGCATCTTCGCGGCAGTAACTGTCAAAACGCTTAGGAAATTTTTTTTCAGTTGAAATTTGCATTCCGTTCTGAACACTGCTAATCGCAGAATGTCGCGGTGGCTGATAATGAAGCCAAAACTGAACTATGTATATAAAATGAACCACAGTGAGCGGAGGCATCATAAGGAAGTAGGTCGACGATTTTGATTTGTCTGTGATCAAAGAGCGTGCAGGTTCATTGAAATTGTAATAATTGCTTGAATAATGAGATCAAAGATGGATTTAAGAATTCAGGCGAGATCAATTATGGAAGTAAATTCTTTCCTAACCTTGACTATGAGTAGACTCATACGACTTACTATGACCCAAAGCTTCCTATGAGCTCACTTGAATTTTGAGGTTCACAAATAATGTCACGGTCTTCAGGCTTTCATAGCTTTCTATTAGATGAGCCTATATGTGTATACGATCAAAACAATGTTATGTAAACTACGTCAGTAATTTGCTAGTTGATCTGTTTAAATTTTTCATGAACATTGATCGTATAATCACGGCCATGACTTTTGCGGTTATCAGGAATGCGGTTATGTAAGTAATACCTCATCAATATATACTCATGTCCGTGTCATCAACTTATGCAAGCTGTCAGAAGATGCAGCGAACTTTAATTGTATGTAACAGTATTCCGTGCTGACTGATGAGCTCTCTGAGACTGACGAGCATCACATGATGATTCATGCACATCATGCACTCTTACCAGAATTATCAATGGCGTAGCAAAGAACACGCATTTGCGTGCATAACCTCTGGCTATATGAAATGAAAACTCTTTTTTGATCGCTGCTCTTTGAATTCGAATGGTTGAGCTGATTGTATTTTGGCACTTGTGATTTAATGATAGAAAGGTAGACAAAAGGACTATCATTCATAAAACTGTCGCCATTTAGTTCTTTGTCAATAGGAGAAATTGATTTAGCTTTTAGCGTGTGAATGAAATTGAAAGATTGCGAGGCCAATAGCAATCAGTGCCTTTTACAATTAGATTGTCTACAACCATGTTGGTTTTTAAGATAGATGAAGTATCTTACGGCATGTGATATAGAGAGAGTTACACATCATATTCTTTCTGTCAAGTTCAATGGAATGTAACATGTATGCCTATGGGATGTCTAAGAGGTGTCAGCGATAATTAAGTCCATAAAACATTCTCATTTAGTAATTGAAGAGTCAATCCAGTGCTGCATATATAACGAGAATTGCAATTTTTTTTAATCATGCATTTACTTCTTATGTTGGTCAACAACTTCTACTAGATGTGAAGATACAATCTTCTAATGAATTTGTATCTGACAGACAATCAGCAAATGTGATGAAACATGACTACAAAATAGCATTGTGGGAGATGAATTAAGTTCTACATTATCCTTTTTATGGGGTTTATTTGGAACAAAATCGAAATATCTCGTTTACTCCGATCTATCATAAAATTTTTAATTGGAGGAGCGTATTTTTCCTGCGTAGCGTAGGAGCGGCGAAATGCGATGTAACTTGCATAAGAAGCTTCTACATTATTGGATCTATTGAATAACTTGAATCTATGGAAGATCAATGATAACGAGGGATTTGCTTTGTGTCCTTGATGGTAATGCTTTCTTCATTGTTGCGCTGAATTACATCCCTTCTTAGTAGGTATGCCTAGACAGACGATTTATGTTTGGAGGCTGGCAAATTCAAATACTCGATGTATGAAGCGAGAGGCGTTCAATTTGCCTTGAAAATGAGCAGTGACATGCTTTGCTACATATACGTAGATAGGCATGCGATGCTCGAAATCGAAATTTGATGCCATTGAAATACCCATGCGTTCAAAATTCATGTGCTTTGCACATTGTGCTGTACATCGATATACGAGTATATCGATATTCAATTATGACGTGCTTCCACACAGCCATGGAAAATCACCGTATCGATGAGTACACTCATTCCCGTCTTTCAAGCTTCGATCTTCGTTTGAAGTTCGAGCATCGGCCTCCCAGCTTCAACAATAGTTTTGTCTCGGCAAATTCTCAGCGGGGGAAATGACCTTTTAAACAAATCGACGACAATGTCTAAGTCAGCTTGCATTCCGTCGTTCTAGCGATTGTGGGAGCAACACGTGTTATCTTTTGACTTTGCACAAGTTTTTTAATCTGTTTTGTAAGTCATGTTCTGCTTTGCTCTTTTCTACCATAACATTGTGATGGATGATCAATATAAGTGGTCTGAAGAGGTCTGGTCTAGCAGTTTCATTTTCCCTAAAGTGAGGGATTCGACTGTTTTATTTTATAGTATTGATGAGGAGTCTATAATAAGAGCTGCATCAAAAACTAAAGTAGTAGTTGGGGAACCCTCGGAATTGATGCCGTAGGATGACAGCATTTGCTCGTTTCACGATATAATGGGACTTCCACGTATTGCCGTAGCAAACATGGCAGAACAATTGTGCAGGAGATGAGTATAGGAGAGATAGTATTGGAGCCAATCTTATATTATACAAATTGACTTGGACAAAACTCCGGGTATTCGACTAATCTGAATATGCGAAGCAATAAGTAGAATAATCGGGGAAGCCACTATATCAACGATCAAACCCCAAATTACCGCAAGCGCTGGACTGTTACAGCTGTGCGCAGGACGACATAACGGCAGATAGGCTGTGAGGTATCAATCCATGTCCTGACAAACATCTTTAAAGACGCGGAGACTTGTAATTCTTCTTGTTGATGCTGAAAACACATTTAATTAGATCAGTAGAAGATTTTTATTGCATAGCATCAAATTCATTTGTCCAACAATGTGCATGTGCGCTATTTATTGTTATTCACATTCATCGAAATTTTCATTCAAGGAGGAAAAGAAATACTGTCTGCAGAAAGACAATCATATATGATTCGCTAACTATGTCGATGTATGGGAATAATGCCCTTAATGCATAAAGATTTTGTATTCGAAACTAAGCACCTGCTTTTGCTAATGCTGTAGTTGATTGATGCAGTTTTCGTCAGTTACGGATGTGGTGGAACAAAATCATAACTTATTGATCTTTATTGGGCCATTATCCACTTCGAGAAAAATCATGGCTAATTGTCGAGAAAAGATTAATTGGAGCAGAACAAGAAATATTGGGAGATACCAATGGCCACTCCTACCGTGGTGGTTGCGCTGGGTCAGCGGATCATATCACTGTAACGTACAAAATAAATTATGCAATAATAGTAATATAATGCTATTTATCTACCAAAACAACGAGCGGAATGGTACTTAAAAGAAATGCACTTCACTTAAGCCTGATAATCTTTGCAAACGAGTTATTGTGAGATGACAACTTCTCTTGACATCTCAATAGCATTCTCTTATGCATGGTCCTGGTACAATCAGGACGCACAATAAAAAAATGGCAAGTGGATGACTTGCAACTTCAATTTACTAGAAATTGAAGTACAAAAAATGACCATTCAGCTAGCACACCTCTATACAACAAAAATTGAGATCGATGATTAAGTTCGATAGAGGCTTCCTCCGATTGAAGCAGCATTACCACGCTGAACAGCAAGACTGAGTCGTTTAGTCAGTTGGACCATTGTTGGAGGGTCACCTGACTTGCTTAGTAGAAGCGTGGAACCGGGTCCGAACTCTCCTAGAGTCTCAATTGAAACTCCCCTGAAGTCGTATGAATCCATGAGAGTTTGATATTTTAAGGTCTTGCTCGTCTCTGCTTCTTTTGCCATTGAACCCGCCTTTTCATTGGCAACATGTAAATGAAAGACTGTCAAAAGGGTCGCAACATGTGAAATCCCATGCAAGAGGTTCCCTCTCATGAATGGCATAAGCGACAGAAGATGAGGCCGCTTGCTGTCAGATTGTATAGGACCTGAAGGTTCAAGAATTCATGGTATGTTCACGGAATTCAATGTCTTTGATAGTTAACTGTTAGCCGCATGATGACGCACCCGGGAATTTTGTTGGGGCCCGGGAATCGCCCTTAAACTTAAGCGAAATAGCCAATTAGCCCTTAAATAGCCCGGGAATGCTATCTTGTGATTTTTTGCCATTAAGTTAAATGAGCAATATTTCTTGATTTCAACTGCTACTATTGTGAATTTTATTGATCCCACCATTTCTATTAAATTTTTTCGAATATTAATTGAAATAAACAATATGATTGCACATTTTGAATTTGCTTCGTTTCCATGTGACTGTAAATGATATTTGTGAGGCGATGGTTATGTCGTTGGCGCGTCGCTAATGATGAAGCACTGCAAATAAGTAATGTTGCATCTTACGAAACCAATGTGTGGCTATTCACGTCGAAGTCGATGGGTTGACTATAAACTAATTCGTATATGCAAGTATAAATTCGCAACAGACTCGTAATATGGCAAATTGGCACATTATGATGTAATTAAAGTTGCGAGTTTTAGACACTCAAAAGTCATATCTAAATCGTCGCTTATCTTCACGCTACAAATTTCATAAGTTGTAAGATATTTAACGAGTGCAAAACCTTTTGAGCAATAATAGCTTAATTTAACACTGCCGGTTACTCCTACGCTTTCATCCACACTAAGTTGCGGAAGGATATCAGTCCAAAATCATGCCAAAATAATTCTACCAACGTTGCCACTGACAAAAAGTGCATCAGAGTTTTCGTTGGTATTTTGTGATGAGCTAAGTGATGAGTTCGAAACCTCACATTAAGTCGCGACAAGAAGTCCACCCAAACCAATGGGACTTATGTATGGACCAACGCTTCCAGATATCGGGGTCGCGACCAAAAATAGGGTTGCTAGTATAGGGAACCAACCATCTGGAGCTTTTTCTAGTGGTAGAGATTTTGTTCTCTGTGCCGGTCACGACTACATCAGAAACGTGAAAATAAATCAACAAATACCGTTTTAAGCATCAAAGTAAGCAAATTTTGCTAGCCTGTGCCGTATGCCTAGCAAAATAAGGCCTAGCTATTTAATACCTGGATGCATGTGCTTCACCGGCTAAAATTAAATTAAACAAGATAAAGAAGCTTCTGCCATGGTATTGTCTTCAATACAGAGGTAACATTACTGCGTTGCACCGCATTCGCTGAATCAAGAAAGACCGAGACCTTGATTCTCGGGCATTATACTTGACTCTGCTCGAAACATCAGACACAAATTTCACGACTGGCGGTTACCATGCGCCCATTGATTCTACACATGTTAATATTGTGTAGATATGATGATAATATATGTTAATATATTATATATATATATTATATATATTATATATATGTTATATGTGTTAATATGATGATGATTAGGAATTCTTTTGGCGCTTACAGTCTTCCTGCATTGTGGCAGTTTTCCTGGCTGCTCTTGTCGATTCTTCTTGATAAGTTGGTGTCATCGTGCCTTTGTATTAACATTAGCATTTTCATATCATGGTTTTCTATCATGGCATGAATACCCTGTAGTTCAAAACGCCGTGTTCCGAAATATAATTGCTTCAACTAAACATATTTGAAAATTGAAGCCTGAGTACAACTAAATAGAAGTACGGTTAAATACAACTCTATAGAATTTTATGAATCAAATGATGACAAGGCAGTGTTTTTTGATCGTTAGAAAGTTCAGGACGTGAATTTTCCTGTCGATATGAAACCATTCAGATCTCGTAAGTAGTTCACTGGCTGCAGGCCATTGAGGAAAGTAGATGGTTTTCATCTTAAGAACCACCGCTCACAGAATTTTAAAAGAAAATAAAAACTGAGGTCGGTTGAGTCAAATATTGTTCACGTCAAAATTTGATGGCAAAATTCAAATAGGAAATGTCTCAAATTTTATGATGAAGCCAGTTTAAAGACGTGTCCCGATAATTATCGAGCGGTATAATTGGAATAACATATCTGTTCAATATTAAAGAAATACCGTGGAATTTCGATGAAATAGCCCGGGAATCGCCCGGGAATTTGAAGCTTGGAATCTGGCCGCCACCCTGTCTGCAGCAGGATAGTCCATGTATACCTGTCTTATCAACAGCCACTCCACACTCCACAAGAACACTTATGGGGCTCACACAGAGATGTTACAAGAAGAATACAAGCTGCAATGCGAATTTCGTCATTCGTTAACTTGGTCTGCAGAGACTGGGATGATGTACAGTTAAGCCAAGCTCCAGCGAAAGCACCTCTAATGTTCTAAAGGCGCACTCGGCACGTGAGAGTAACTGCTTTTGCCAAAAGATTATTCGCCTTTACCCTAGATACTGCTCTGTCCAAATCATTTTGCTTATGCGACAGGATTCCAGCAAACTGTGTTAAGGGACACCATCTTCTCAGCTGATTCCAGACACTTGTCTACATCGCGAAATTCTTTCAGTAAAAGAGCCAAATGCATTTTTCGATGTACCAATGCAAGATCTTACGTTGATCTAACTCCTAGTCCTCCTAAAGAAGTATGTAGGCAAGCTTGTTCCCAAACGGCATCATCTAGTTTGATATTCAATATGACCTCTAACCCGCTGCGAATGGTGGCATCGATCTCATCGAGGCAGTCATTATCCATACATGGACTACAACGAAAGCAGTACTGGAATTTTGGAATTGCAAAACAATTTTTCGGAAGAAAAAAATGCGTCATTTGCATCCAAATGGGTTAATCGTTCTTGGATTCTTCGAAGATCACATGATTTTGACGACATATTTTTAGTTTGTGAGCGAATGACCCGATTGGAGCTCCCAAAAGCTCTAAATCATCTTTGTGTCTTGGTAATATTTCTCAAACCTGGAGGGAGAACGCAAGACTAATTGAAGACAATTCGCATTTACAAAAATTGAGACGCAGACCAATTTTATGACTTTCTCGAATTATTGTATTCAGATCGTGTGATAGTCAATGGATCCCCGCCGATCGTACCATCATCCAAATGCCATATATTCAAGGATCAAATCAACTTTTGAACAATTGGACGCAGAGCTAAACAAAGCAGAAGAGGGCCCATTGGATCGCCCTGCTGTACTCCTTCTGCAGACACCAAGATGTTATCATGAAATATCAAACTTGATTAGTTTTGATATGAAGCTATAAAGAAGGGTAACAATTCTGGAACATGTGATTACACTTCCTCAATGATCACTGAACGACTGACTCAATTGAAAGCGTTTGCGAAATCTACTTTGAGCATGACAAAATTGTCTTTTCCATGTGTAACGAATACTCTTCCGGCATGTTCTGCTGCTTCTGCCAAATCCAAGTTGATGAATACCGAGATCTGAACATTTGTCTCTTACTGAATAAGTAGCAACTTTTGACACTAATCTGCGCATGGAGTTTCCGATTGGCATAGGTCGCATACCCCATTCGGTTTCGATAATGCTATGAGTCTGGCGTCAAAGAAAAATTCGCACCATTTCTGGAATATTCCCAGCGAGTATTACGTGTACAAAACGAGTAAGTTTCGCTGCCAATTGAGTTCCAACAGCTCCGAGCTTTATAATGGTCAAATCCTTGAGATGCTGCGGTCGTAGACTATAAATGTTTCCTGCTGAACTAACTGGAAATGACCTTATTGCATCGAGGACTTCTGTAATTGACACAACTAAGGCTGAACACAAAGGTGTATGGCATTCTTCCTCTTCTCTGTTGTCATCTTTGGCAATCGATAATCTTCTGGGATGCTTACTTTTAAGCTCAGATACTGTCTCATCATTATTGGGGGCAATCGAGCAATCAGATGAAATAAGTCTTTCTCTCTGCGAATTTCAGCCGTCTTTTCATTCGATCTTCATCACCAACATCACTTACATTTTCACAATTCGACGGATTTCCTCCGACAAAAAGTGGATGACTGTCTGAGTTGTTCGCAGTGTTGTGAATGAGTCTGATACACACTTTGTCCAATATAACTAGCAAACTAGGCTTAGAGGTTACATCTGTCCAGCGGCGAACGATGCTATCAAGCTGTTCAAGCTTTTCAAAATGAGATTGTTTTGCATAACAAATGAGAGACCAACAAAAGATATTTGAGAAAAAACTAAGCCAATATGCGATTGCCAAATAGTTTCATTGCTATTACAATTACTACGTAGATGCTTGATAAAAGAAAAAGCTCGGCAATGTTCCTTGTACAGAAAATTAAGATGAATGTTCAAATTATTATCATGCAAAAGATAGACACCTAATAATTTAAGAGCTGAAATCTCTTCGATGACATGATTGTTAATTATCAGTGACGAAGTAGGAGGGGAATCAAAAGACTTCCCGGTGATGGTAAGGACTTCGTCTTGGAGTGATCTAATATGCGTTTCTTTTCACGAGCCAATTCAACGCAGACATCAATATGTGGTTGCAAATTCGAGTCACTGGAAGTTTCAATAAGATGGATGATGGAGATGTCATCAGTGTAAGCGGCGACAATTTCAGAGTTGGTCAGGTGAGGAAGATCGTTGATTTCGTTTTTTACTTCTCTCTGAGACTGGAAGCCATGATGAAGGAAGCTCTGGAAATGTGGAAGATGGAATCAAAGTCGGTGTAGAAATTTTGCAGCTTGTGCGATTTGCGGATGACCAAGCTGTGATTGCCAGCACGGAAGAAAGTTTGCAGAAGATGATGGACAATACTGCGAGGGCTGTTGAGAGTTACGGAATGAGGATTAATACAAACAAAACCAAGGTCATGCGAATCAGCTGCAAACCTGCCCTTGTGAGGGTTAAGGTTCAAGATGCCGAACTTGAACAGGTGGAGGAATTCAAGTACTTAGGAACTCATCTGACTGCTAGTGGAACGGCTGAAAAGGACACAGGGGTCCCACTCCTGCGCGATTTTAGGCTGGCTGCGCGATTGCGCGATTTTGGTGAAATTTTCCGAAAATCTGCGCGATTTCATACAAAGTGACGGAGCTTTAGTGTATTTTTCTACAAAACAGCGTCATTAGACTAATTAATGCCATTTAGACACTTGAGAGAGTTTCTTACAAGAAAATTGCGTTGGTAGACAAATTCTAAGGATACCATTTCCATTTTTTGTTTTAATGATGCTTGAAATGTAAGTGCATGCGGTTGTGATTTCATGTGTATGCCTTCAAATAAAGGTATTTCACAACTCTGGTGTTCAAAGACAAGTCGTTTTTACAGAGCCAAATCAGGCTATTAAATGTAATCATCTATTCAAAGTCTAGAAGCGAATTAAATGTAAGGAATTCTTGAAAGCTTGGTTAACATTTGGTATACGTTAACACAGTAAACCGAAGAAGGATATATATATATATATATATATATATATATATATATATATATATATATATATATATATATATATATATATATATATATAGTGATGATTGTGCTGCCACGAGCATGTGCATGAAACTCAGAGTTCCAACACAAGTTGTTTTTCCTTTATAAATTTGGATTAAATATATGTATAGCATGCAACCAATCGATTCTTATTTTTGTTTCAGCAGAATAGTGGATCTATCCTTACATGTCTGAAAACGAAAGAACTGTTACGACTTTCCAGACAACGTGGCTAACTGAAAATGATGGGCAAGGCAACACGATCAGTGCGTGGTGCCGCGAATCGAAAACTCAAACCGCACCTAAATGTTTACCCTGTAATAAAGAAGTGAATGTTTCTCTAAGAGGAATCGCCGCTCTGAAATCCCATGCCCAATGCGCAACTCATATCAAAAACTTTGCTTCATGGAAGCAACGTTCATCTATTGTCTCATTTTTCAAAACAAATGATAAGGCTACTATTTCCAGTACCAGTAAACCAAATACATGTGTGCAAGACGATGTGATGGAGGCGGAGCTACGTTGGGTTGCTAATCAGTTGCTAATGGACAACGGTTTTCATCAAAATGAAAACATTGGAAATCTCTTTGAAGCAATGTTCAAGAAGTCTAATACCGCAAAGAATTTCACATGTGGAGAGACTAAATCATCTTATTTGGCCGTTGACGCTTTGGCGAAAGAGTTTGAAAGTATTCTTTTCCAAGAGATGAAAACCAAACACTTCGCCTTACTTTTGGATGAAAAGTCGAAAGGCGATCGATCGTTTGCAGCGTTCTTGGTGCGATTCTTACATGAGTCTGAACACAGGGCCGTAACTGCATGTCTTTCAGTTGATGAACTACAATCCCAAACGGCCGATGCGTACGTCAACTTGGTAACAGAAAAATTACATGTCAATGACATTCCGTTGAAGAATTTAGTCTGCGTTATGTCTGACAGTTGCGCAACAATGAGAGGAGACAAAGGAGGTTTCATTGTGAAACTGCGCAAAGTCAACGACTTGAATCACATTCAAGATTTAGGAGGTTGTTCCCTTCATCATGTCCATAACACCGTGAAAGCTGGTGTGATAGAATTCGGAGAAGAAATTGAATCCTTCGCGAAAGACGTGTTCAAGTATTTCCGGTTCAACAAAAGACATAAGCAATTCGTACAACTTCAGCAGTCCATTGGAGTCAAAGAGGATAGATTTCTGAAACCTGTGGAAACGAGATGGCTGATTATGTACGACGTGGTCTATCGATTGATTGAACAATGGGATGCTTTGCAAGAATATTTTCGACGAACGTGCATGGATGATGACATTGATTGTAAAAATCAATTTCATCGTATCAAACGGCTCTTGCTAGACACAACGCTCATTCGTCTCTACTTCCTTCAAGGAGTACTACAAGAGTTCAAGGAGTTTCAGCTGCTGTTTCAATCAAATGACTGTCAGGTACATTTATTGTACGAAAAGATGGAAGAGCTCATCACAAGTGTCATGGTACGATTTCTTTCTCCACCATGCATGGAAGGGAAGAAGAAATCAGAAGTTGAGTACGAAAAGGAGGCAAATCATTTAGATCAGGATGCAATTATAATCGGGACTGTGTGCAAAAATCTTATGACAAACCTGAAGACAAGTGAGAAAAACGCCTTTTTTTGTGATGTGAAAAACTTTTACATGCAAGTCATCAAATCCATGCTGAAGTACTTCCCTATTGGAAGTAAAAGCGATGCACCTTTGATCAGAGGACTATCCTTTCTGCAACCTGGAATTCGAAATGATCCGATGTATGAGAAGCGCGTTCTCAATGTGGCAAAGAGACTCCCGACAGTCATCAGTATCGATGATCACGCGTGCTTGTGTACTGAAGTTCGTCGGTTTATGATCGACCCAGAGATTCAGTCACGTATAGACAGCTCTGAAAGTTTGACTGGTTTTTGGTTGCAACTGAAGGAAGACAAGAAATATTGTTTGTTGAACAAAGTTGCCTGTGTTGGTCTTTGTATGCCCCATGGCAATGCAGACAGTGAGAGAATACTAAAGCTGTTGGCTAATAACCTCACACCAGAGAGATCGTGCTTGAAAGAGTTGACTCTACACTCCATCATTGTAACGAAGTCCACGATGAACGCTTTCAAGTGGAGGGCGGATAACATGCCAGTGACATCCACTTTGATTGAAAGAGGACGCAACGCAAGACAATCTTACCAAATGAGGCTGAAGCTGGAAAAGGAACAACGCGACCTCGAAGAAAGGCGAAGGGCGGAAATTGTCGTTACCGAAGAAGCCAAAAGACATTTAGTAGAAATGAAGCGTTCCCGTGAAGAATTGGAACGAAAGAAAAATACGTTAGAGAAAAAGAAAGAGGATGCGCGCAAAGCCATTAAAACAGCACAGGAAATGTTGAAAACAGCTGGGAAAGATCTGGCAATGATTGAAAAAGAAGAGAAGCGGTTGAACAAAAGTGACCAGGAAAAGTTGGTATCGAAAGCTGTCAAACGGGCGTTTGCGACATCAGTGGCCAACCTTAACATCCCCAAAATTGCTAAAAAGTCTTGAGTGATTCTTAGTATACTTGTTTTCTTCTTGATAACATCTTTATCATTCCCAAAGCTTTTACGAAGTGTTGTGCAAATCAGTTCCCACAGTTTATAGTGTAATTAGGCATACATAAGTGTAAGATAAATTTGCAGAAATTACGGCTTACACAACAAATATTGTATACACGCCGCTTTATCAAATGAGTATTTATATCTGACCACATCATCACTTTTATGAACATAGTGATCGAAATGATACATCCATTCATTGAATACGATTTGAACGAATCAGTTTTTCATTGTCGTCTAGGATTTATTTATGACAATGAAACATTCGAATCATGACTGTTTTATGTTTCTACATGTAAATATTGAATCTGAATATCCATCTTCATTTCAAAGGAGAAAAAGATAGCTTTGGTTGATAATGTTGTTATCATTCTTTTACAAGTACTTCTACATGTGCTTTCTTTTTACATGCATATTTTGCACAATCATCGAAGTTTTGTTTTTTGTTGTTATTTGGAAAACATTTTTTAGATTTTGTTCAGCTTGTAATTGGTATATGTTTTTCATAACGTTTTTGTTATTATTTCTAAAACAATTGTTTTTAGAATAATATTTTTATACAAATAACAAACATCATAATTGATAAGTCTTTTTTTAATTTGGTTCATGTGCTCGTATCATCTACAATCTTGAATAATTATCATAAATGCACAATAAGTTCATGTCTAAACAAAGCTTCAATTTGGATATGTATACAATCTGTACACACTCAAGATTTTTGATCTTACATTGTGTTAATTTGATAGTTAAAGAACTATTTTGTAGCTTCTTTCAACACTTACTCGTACACTGTAAATGTGACTTCGTGGATCATATTTTTCAAATATCGTTGAATTTTGAAAGATTTTACGTTATAAGTAGTATTGTTACATCTAACGGGGATGCTGCGCGATTCGTCGGGCCCTGCGCGATTTTGGCGCGGCGCCCGAGTGGGACGCCTGAAAGGACATCAGTATTCGGATTGGAATGGCGAAGAGCGTGTTCAGAAAACTGCAGTGTGCTTTGACCGGTGAAATGTGACAGGAGGTGAGAAAGAAGTTGGTCAATATTTTGGTGTGTACTGCAGTAATGTATGGAGCCAAAACGTGTACTATGCCTAAAGCGGATATCAGGAGACTGGAAGCATTTGAGATGTGGATCTGGAGACGGATGAAGAAAGTGAAATGGACCGAGAAGCTGACGAATGCTTAAGTCCTGAGTTTTGTGAACGAAGTGCCAAGGCTACTGGATACAATCAAGAGGAGGAAAAGGAGATGGATCGGACATATCCTCAGACATTAGAACCTGCTACGGACAGCCTTGGAAGGTCGGATGGAAGAAATGCGGCCAAGAGAAAGGCAGAGGCTTATGATGATGAGCGACATGAAGAATGGTGACAGATACGCGGAGATGAAGATAAGAGCAGAAGACAGACAAAAGTGGAGGAAACTGTCATGAGAGACCTGCCTAAGGGCAGATTGCCTTTGATTGATTGAGACAGGATCCCACGGAAAATTGCCACGGATAAGGGACCTATCTCCCTCATCCGAAATAGCTTGTAAGGATGGCCACACGGAGGGTGAATGTTTCTCATCCTCACAGTATTCTCAGAAAAGTAAAGATGGCAAAATTAATTGACTTCAAGTTGAAAGTCATCGATAGCCTGGTCAATGTCAGAATAATTGAGGCAGCAAGCTTTCCAATCAAATGAATCAAGAGCACGATATCATTGAGCAAAGGACGCAGGGGCGAAAAATCGAACTTTTACTTCGTGAATGTTATGGTGAGTTTAGGGACTGCATCAGGGGGATTGAGACCAGTATTCGTAGTCCGGCCCGAAGATGGCCCGAATGCCCGAGAAAATTGACTCGGCCCGAAAATTCTGGTCATCACGGCCCAAAAATTTTCAAGCAGTTATGTTCTGACAGCTCCAATTTCAATGCAACCTTACGCTGTTGCCTAACAGAAAATCACAAAGGAAACTTTTTGCAATCACAATTCTTTATTTTTCATAGAAGCAAGTTATTTCCGAAAGTTTCGTCAAAGAAGTTCCAAAGATTTACTTAGCTTTTTGTAGTACCGGTACCAGCTAATGTTCTTGCCTTCTGAATTTTGCTTTTATTACATCACTTACACAATGTGTCCCAGCATGCTTACAAATCCTCTCATTTGGGGAAGAAAATTGAAGAACTTGTCCGGAATATTTGTCGTCAACCAAAATATTCTACTACACAACGGGAGCAACTGCTGGTAGCATCTAGAAATCAAAAACATGTTGCCTTTTCGATTCGTAGAGACCCCTTAGCTACAAATTCTACCAGTCGTCGAACGGCTGATCAGTCTTTTTGAGGCTTTGTGTAAGCATTTTACCGAATCAGAGAAGTGCTGCAGACTTCAACCGAATTGCGAAAGAGCTTCAAGACCCTAAGACTGAATGCTTCTTGAAGTTTTTAGCGGAAGTTCTGAAGCCCTTCCAAAGCTTTGAAAAATGTTTCAGAAGAGTGGCACGCATATCCAGAGCTTATACCATCAATTGAAGCACGTCACGAGGCAGTGGTTTCTTCGATTCAGTCAGCTAAATAAATTCCCGATTAAAATGTGGGCAATCGACGTCATGAGTGAATCCATTTGGCTGTCGCCTTAGCGGATGAGCATAGGTGAACATGCAAGACAACTCTTTGTAACTCTCTGTTGATTATCAAACAGTTGTGCTGCGCTCAATGAAACATTTTTTCAAGTTGGCAAGTTGATTCAATATCTCCCTTTTGAAAACAGGTTACTCCAAGCAGAGGTGCAACCTCGACCTCGCAGACCTCGATGGTCTGGCCTCGAACTCGACCTCGATTAAGCAGATTTTAATCGAGATGGAGGTCGGACTGAACAGTAGTCAGATAATTGCAGAAATTTTTCACCTTCATAATTTTATATTAGTTCTTTTGTTTTTCATACTGATTTGCTCCTTTACCCCTACTTATCGGACATTTTGGACAATGAGAATCTTGAATATAGACATAAAATTTGAATGATTGTAGCAAATACTATGGAAACTTGGAAATATACTTATAGTCCCGCCGCCTGGAAGAGTTTTTTGCATGGAACGAGACCGCAGATGAGGCCTTCACAGCATGTTGCACACCCTATGACTACTACGATTCAGGGCATTAAGTCATGTAACCATATATACCTTACTTACAAAACTACTAGACATACTTGGATTCAGCAAGCATCGTAGTACGGTTAACATAAAATTTTGATCAATTTTTAGCTCAAACCTTAAGCATCTAATGACATTCTTGCAAATATCGCACATCGAAGTTGTTTCTAGCACTTGATAGAACGTGATAGAAGACGATATAAATACATATCATGCCTAAAATTATGTAGCTAGAGCTAATATTTCGTGCATAGTCGGAGTAAACACACCAAAACGATATTGGTCGAAAACTTCAACTAGCGTCTTTTTCTTTGATATTGTTTGTGGATAAAAGGTACTCGATAGAACTCGGAAGGTGCGTATTTTCGTCTTAGGGTTTAGAACATTCTATGAAAGTCCCATCTTCGGTCTAGTTCCATGCAGAAGCTCGTTCTACAACGGGAACGAAGAAGCGGGACTACAAGTACATTTCTATGTTTCCACAGTATTTCTTGCAGTCATTTAAATTTTATGTGCATATATATCGAGATTTGTATTCAGGATTCTTATGTCCAAAATTTTGGGATTGGACGGGAGGGCTTATGCCTTAAGATAACTTCAATGAATTTTGTAACTATTTTTATTTGCAGAAGAAAATTGCTTTGTAACGATTTTGTGACATGTATCGAGTAATGCTTTGAGCGTATTGGTGAACAAATATCATTTTTTCTTTGTTTTCAAGCACAAGCTCAAGGAATATTATGATGCAGTAATTCACTAATTAAAACTATTTAGATAATATTCAGATTTTTCGTGTGCTGACACAACGTGATAAAGACATATTTTTCTTTTCTTTTCATGCAAGTCCCGCTACCAAAGTCAATCAATATTACATAACTTAATTTTTCGGGGCCGACCTCGATTCGACCTCGACCTTGACCTCGATTAAAACAGCTGACCTCAATTAAAATTTAATCGAGGTTGCATTACTGACTCCAAGCATGCCAAATCCTCGAACCTTCAAATCAATCGAATGGAAATCACTTTAAATGTATAAAGCGTCCAGTCAAGCGATTTCCAAATGTTATTGAAGGTACTGATGTTGGAACTTTAGAAGCCGAAATCCGAATGCACCAAGAAAAACAAGAAAATCTCGCAACAGACACATGCGTCTCGGATTTCTGGGAATCAGTACGCCAACACCAAAGCAGCTTTTATGAGTATTGTGATGGCCGTGGTGGTGCTTTCGCCCCGCAACGCTGAGATTGAGCGTGAATTTTCAAACATAAGTGATATAATCACAAAAAAGAGAAGTCTGCTGGACCCCAGAACAGTTAGATCTTTGATGATCACTCAGCCCTGAATATGTTTGCAGATTCATTGGTTGCTTGTTTTCTAGTTATACGTATCAAAGATTTACCTTGTCTCATTCTTTCTCACTCACATCCACATGTATCTTACTCTCAAAATGAGAACCGTTATGTTCTGTAATGAAAGACTAGCATGAACGCACATCTACGAGAGTACATAGGCCTGTGTATGCGTTCATAAAAGCACATCCAAAACCGTGGCCCGAAAAAATCTGCTTAGCACGAAAATTTTGAGCTGGTAGACTACGAACACTGATTGAAACATAATAACTCAAAGTCACTTTGCAGCAACTTATCAAGTACCGTACAATATTAAATCAAAACTCCATCAGCGCTGCTCACAACTTGGAAAATGAGGACTTTCAGAACACGAAGCAAAAAATTGCTCAAACGTATCAAGGAAATATTTTACGAAAGATGAGAACTCAAATGACAAAAGATCGAATCAGAGCAAATGACACAACGCAGGAAAGGCGCCTCAAGTTGGCTATGGTTACGCTAGCTGGATATTGAAGCGACTACAAATACTATTACTACAATGCGAAAAGCATAGTATTGACGATGCAACATCATGTATCTGAGATGGTTCTAGCCACCAGAGACATAATGCTTCAGGACCTCATAGCGAAAACGCTGACCGTGTTTGTCGTGATGCAGACCTATTCGAACGCCACTCAAAGACTATCCTTTACCTGGTCAAATGGTCATTTATCTCGATCAAATGAAACTGATGAAGCTTGCTGTGATTTGGCTGCAAGAGACTTTTGGCAAAGTGCAGTCATGGCACTTTTTGATGCCAGTCTTCAACCCAATCGCCCAAAGTCATATTAGCCACTCCTTAATGACAGCTTTTCCAAACAACAAACGGGAGAAGATAAAAAACTACAGTCAACGTGTTATTTAGTTGGTATCTGACACATTCATACCAAAATGCTCATGCAGGACATGACAGAGGTCCACCTTTTCTCAAATCTACTGACGAATTTTCTGAAAAACATGGTTTTCGTCTAGCAGTTGCAGCAAACTGGTTGCGCGAATATTTTATCCGCACTACTGTGGTCAGGATAGTTGTTTGTCAGATGCTCTCGAACACCTTGTGGTTCATGACCATGTCAGTCGAACTCTATTGATTTATCTGAAACTCTCTCATTACCGGGTCACTGTCACTCACGGATTTTTTTTTCTTGCATCTTTGCATGAGCATTTTCATGAACTATTTCTCTTTGTCTTGCAACTTTATAATCGTTATTTATTGCTATTTTTTGCATGACTTTTTTCTTTTGGTTTAAGAAAAAAGTCGTCAGTACTTAGTACAAAAACCGAATTTTTATTTCAATATTCCCTTCATTGCTGTAGGTGAAGTCGAATTAATTTGTTTTTACAATTGTAATGCTTTATTATACGTGTTTATGGGTAGGCCGCATGATGCTCATGTGAATGAGATTTCTTGATTTATCACTGAAGTCATGTCTCTATTTAAAGAGTTATGGTTAGCAGTTTATGCATGATAACATAAACTGCTTCAATACGGTTGATGCCTTCGTTAGATGTTCTACAGTCTACCCGATCCGATATACATTGTCCATCCATTGTCAGAATGTTTGGACCTGGCGACATGCTACTTAGTCCGATAAATTGATCAGCTGGCCATGAAACCATTGGTGACAAGCTTTCCGGAAGGTTAGGACCAGCAGAATACATTTATGGCATCAGTTTTGTTAGTGCATGAGGTAACGTCGAAGCACTGAGTTTATTGCAAGGGATGTATTTTCATAATCCCACCAAAGCCTGAAGGTACAAAGGAGAAATATCTAATTAGATTGCTAACCAATAAACGAAAATACAGTTTACAAAAATATGAGATTTAAGAAATACTGTATGAAAAGTTGTTTCAGCAAGTTTATCATACATGATATTTAAAAGAATAAGGAGTGAATGAAAGTCATGTTTTGATTGTACAAAAATTATGAGACGAGCTGTATCATGTCCTTATGATGGATATTATTAGTTTCTATCATCAACGATACCACAAACCTATTTTTGGCTAAGAAAACTATTCGAGATCGAAAAAATGTCTTAAATGATTATGACACCAAAACATTAAACCCGAATTAGTGAGAACAGCCTTGGGCTTATGAACGCCTCATCAGCGCAGAATACGCGAATGACGGAACGTTGATGAAATGATGTAATTGCTAGTGTGTGTTCACCTAGAGAACATTTGATAATTTTTGATTGTTAATTCTCTACGCATTTGCTGATAATAAGATTACGGTATCAGAATTTTTTTTGATTAACAGTTGCATTTGAAGTATCAAATATATGAGACTTTTGGATAATTTTATAGACAAACTTCTCAGCACTAAGTTGTGTATCTCCTTAATTTTCGTTCAGCAGACCATGGGACATCATCATAGGTGACATGAGTAAAGCTGTTTAACTATTTACGAAAAGCTGATGATAAATCGCATTGTTAACTGTGTAACATATCTACATGATAGCAATGCTCATTAGGCATATGCAACAATTGCGACAGCTGAATTTTGATTCACATTCAGTCTGGCATGCGGCTTCTATCGTTTTATTTCTGCTTATTAATTATAAGCACCGTCATATGTGCGAGCGTTCTAGAAATCTGCATCGGTGGTGTTGGTGATCTACCTGATCCTTCCTGTGGATAGGGGCGTGGCGATGCGCCTTTGCGACGACCAAGTCGGGAGAAGCGGAGCTGCTAACTTCAAGACTAGAAGAGACGGTGGGCGTTGCAACTAAGAAATCAAGGTTTAGCTAACTGAAGTTCACTAGGACACCAGGAATGGAACAAAGGGCAACTAATGAAGGACTTCAGAGGTGCCGTACATTGAGGAACTGTAGAGGAAAGAGAAGTGCTATTTGTGCCAAGGGTATACATAATGTCATTGCCGCAGGTTTTCGAGTGACCAGAAGGTCACTACCATAACGAGATACAAGCAGAAAAGGGGACTGTCAAATAAGACGGGGATAAATAACAACAGAATTGGCGAGTGTTAAAAGAAAACACAGAGAGGGCCGAAACTTAGTATAGAGAAGGAGAGATGAAAGATAAAACGATGTGCAATGAGAAACAGATTTCAGCTGAGTAGCAACAACAGTTAGCTCCAGATGAAAGGAAAGACAGAAAGTGAAAGACCCGATTATGAAAACAGCCGAGTCACCTTGTCCGAGCTGTCCAATAACGGAGCAGTCAGTCAATGTGGTTAATTCTGCATCGGGGAGCGAAGAAAAGTGGTCTTGGACCAAAGTGATTCGACTAGAGGATGGTGATGAGAGGGACATTGAGCGATGGACGGAACCATAGAGAGAAGGGAGGATAGCAGAGCAAGGGTTCACTTAGAGAAGAAGAGTTGGAGTAAGGGAATGTGAAGAGCGAAAGAAGAAGCACCATGAAGAGGAGCGGACGCGCTTGGGGGCAGGAAAGGACACTAGAGAAGAAAGGGAAGTGATAAGACTCTCTCAAAAGTGGACGATGAGGGTAATGGCACGGAAACAACCGCCAGCCTTCAACAGAAGGATGTTAACTTTAAGTAATACTTGATTGTCGCTGTTCCATTGTGATCCGCTGATCACAAGCCGCGTGATGTCTATAATCATTAGCACTCTGCGATCCTCAAAATTGGCAGATGTTATCCGACTCTACGAAGTAGAAGGAAATCGACATAAAAGGTACATGTGAGCTATACTTCTTTAAATGAAGTAAATGAACTTCTATAAGTGAAGTAATCAGCCTGTAAATTTATGAAGTGCAATCCGAGTATAATTTGAAAATGATGCACATCGTTTTATCTTTCATCTCTCCTTCTCTATACTAACTTTCGGCCCTCTTTCTGTGTTTTCTTTTAACACTCGGCTGAGATATTGGAGACATAATATTCACTGGAACCGCAACACATTTTGATAGTCCTTTCGGTGACTAATTCTGCTTCGTAAATGCGCAGATTCACTCTGCCGAAGAGTCGGTATACTTTTTAGTCACATCTCATTTCAATTCTGATTATGTAGCTTGAGCATTTCATAAAGGAAAGCACAATAACTAATAGACTTGATCTACCCATGCATGTAGGCTTATATACAGTCAAAAAATATAGAAATAAGAAAAAGAATGATATATGTGCTCGGTAGAAAGGCCGTCAGCTTAATCTATAAACCAATAAGAGACACATCTGTTATTAACATGCAAATTATATAAAATATTTATCATTTATACTTTATATAAAGTTATAAATTATACGAATTATAAACTAAAATCCAATTTTTCAACAGCTTTCAAACCTAGATGTCATAGTGAATATCATAGCTGAACTTTTGTCTTCGCGTACATACTTGACACTTAAAATGTCTCTATTTCTATTTTCAGACATTTTGAAGAGGAACATGACTCATCACATTCGCATAGCCATTCCCACGATGTGCCAAAGGCTCATTCACATGATGCCAAAGACTCACATAGTCATTCACATGAAATCCCATCATCTCATAGTCATTCACATGATCCTCCAAAACCTCAAAGCCATTCACATGAAACTCGTAAGGCTGACAGTCATTCACATAAGGCCGAAGAACATTCTCATGACCATTCACATGATGCACCAAAAGCTCATAGCCACTCACATGATCCTCCAAAGACTCATAGCCATGCACATGAAACTCCTAAGGCTGACAGTCATTCACATAAGGAAGAAGAACATTCTCATGACCATTCACATGATGCACCAAAAGCTCATAGCCACTCACATGATCCTCCAAAGACTCATAGCCATGCACATGAAACTCCTAAGGCTGACAGTCATTCACATAAGGAAGAAGAACATTCTCATGACCATTCACATGATGCACCAAAAGCTCATAGCCACTCACATGATCCTCCAAAGACTCATAGCCATGCACATGAAACTCCTAAGGCTGACAGTCATTCACATGAGGCCACAGATCATGGTCATTCACATGAGGCCACGGATCATGGTCAGTCGCATGAAGCCACAGATCATGGTCAGTCACATGAGGCCACAGATCATGGTTATTCACATGAGGCCACAGATCATGGTCATTCACATGAGGCCACAGATCATGGTCATTCGCATGAGACCACAGATCATGGTCATTCTCATAGTGCTCCATCTAAAAATGCAAAAGACTATTCCATGTGGCTATATGCAATTACGGCAACTGGGTTGATCAGTGCTGCTCCTGTAATTATCTTATGGTTCATTCCATTAGACAACACCAACAAACATGAATCGCTTCTTAAAATATTATTGAGTTTCGCCTCTGGTGGACTCCTTGGAGATGCATTTCTACATCTGATACCTCATGCCATGAACCCTCATGATCACTCCGGCGAGCACTCACATTCGCATTCGCATTCAGAGGGACACTCTCATGATCACTCAAAACACATGATAGTTGGACTTTGGGTTGTGGCTGGCATAATCATTTTCCTGTGTGTTGAAAAGCTTGTCCGGTTTTTGAAAGGTGGCCATGGACATAGTCACAGCACCGTTGATCACAGTAACGAAGTAAAGAAGGAAAATAAAGTTGGCAAGGAATCGAAAAGCAGTGATGGTGACAAGAAGCAAAAGCAAGTGTCCAAAAAGGAAGTAAAAGGCAAAACTGAAGGCAAGTAGCTTTGACAATCATGTTTGCTGAACTGAACTGACAGAATTCTCGAGCACGTGAATAAAGTAGTGTTTCATTTTATGCGCTATAATTTAAGGTATAGGTGCCAGCAGCTGAATATAGCACTGCGTGGGGGGACCACAGTGATGGGCCTTTCGATAAGGTATTGCTGTAACTTAGTTTTAAATAGGATTTAATCCCGGAACCGTTTCAGAACCGTTCCTGCCAAAAAATCAGTAGTACTGGAACCGTTTCCCCGAAAATTATCACCGATTCTGGTTCCGGTACCGAATTATCTGTATGCGAGGATTAAGCTCCAAAACAAGTTCAAGAAGTGAAAATGAAATAGACGTTTTTTGTGTGAGCGCTTGCTTACTCAGAAGCCGTCAATAGTCCCACTCAGTCATCACAGATATCTCTCCAGACCTCAACAAGCTTAAGCTCCGGTCGCATTTATGGTAAAAGCAATATCTGTCTGCGAGAATTATATAAACGTTTAGAACTTCAGTATTTCTTTGTACAGATCTGTGACTGGTGTGATGAGAGACAAACAGAATCACATTCCGCTTTCTGCTTTAGTTAACTCTTCTATCGAGCAATTTCCTCAGAAATCATTACTAACTATGACGCCAACCACGATGGAATGTGCACAGCTATTTTCAAAAGCTAATAACTTCTGTCAAAAGATGCGATTATGACCAGGTGATGGATCGTTCAATATGAATGTGTTCTCAAAGCAAAATTTCATCTGAGTGATGACTGTACACTTGGACCTTTTAAGCGATGACTTGTGAGTCCTCTTCTGACAATTTTAGAGGTTCCTGTTCATTAGTATGTTTTTTACTAATTTAATACTTCCTATGAATAAAAAAACATTTTCATTCTATGTAATTTTTGCAATTAATAAGCCAATTTGCATGACAATTACGCTCTCAGTACTTGCATAGTTAATAGCTGGGCATGTCAGTTACGGCACAGATAGCAATTTACCACGAAATCTGAGGCATCATTTCCTACCTTTGAAGTATCGGTACCGGAGCCGTTTCTTTAAAATTCGGTAATATATTTAACCCTATTTTTCAAATATCCTTCATTCGGCTTCCCTTGTAAACGTAGAGGGGTGTTCATTTGAAGTCCTTTGAAATCTGAATAATTTAATGTCATGTGTTCCTTCGCACAGTGTCGTTTGAAGCATAAATATAATATAGAATCAATATCTGTAAATTAGGCTACTTAATATGACATGCAAGTACCAAGCGATAGAATGTGATTTCAAAAGAAATGTGACACTTCTAGGAAATCAAGGTTTCATGCAAGATATAATCGATTGAAGAAAACAAAGCAAACACCTTTTTCTGTGGTGTGCATAAACAAGTTGTATTTACTTCGCACACATTGCTATTATCATAATGCAATTGTCACTGATAAATCAAACACCAATGTTTTATGTGTTCTCCTTGACACAGTCTCTAAGTGCTTGGCCTAACGGTTATTTGGTCTAGAGGTCGAGCCCCTAAGATGTCATTGGACGTATTACAACGCTTCATCCAAAGTCTGACTATGTCAGTACCGTCTACTCTGGCGGTGTGGATAAGTGACGTTAAAGCTTAGTTTCAATTTTCAGGACGCAATTTAAATATAAACAGTCATATTTTGAACGTTGATACAATAAACATAATTTTGTATGCGGAATATACTTTGACTGCAATATAACTAGTGAAGTATAATGGACAGACTGGAAATTACAGGGATAGAAGTTTTTGAAATTAGGTTATTGCTTGAATGAAAAAAATGTTGGCTTAACGTCGCTTCTCCCCTACCTTGGGGGGGGGACGGTGCTGACATAGTCAGACTTTAATCTAGAGTGGTGTGATCTTTAAGTCCGGATGTCCTTCCTGACGGCTGCCAATGACACTTTCGGGGCCTCGACCTCTGGACCAAAAGATCATTAGGCCAAGCACTTACCCACTGTGCCACGGAGACCATTGTCTGCCGATGATTATACACAGCTCCTCTTAGATTATGTAGAACGCTGAAAATTTACTGCACTGCACTTGGCTGGAATTGAAAAAAAACAGCCTTTAAAATTATCGACAAATTTTCATTAGAAAGTTGAAAGAAAAAGTTGGAATAAAAAAAAGAAGATGATGTTTCTTTGTTTCGAAACATTTTAAAAAAACGTGGTTTTCTAAGCCCTAGAAATGACAATATAAATCAATTAACCTTTTGGAAATCGATGACAAATTTGATAAAGTTTAGATGCAGTAGAAATATTGTAGTTAGTCAGCAACTGATATTTGCTGAATGATGTGAATAATACTTAAACGGTTAGATAAAGGAAAGCAACTCACAAACACATTTGTCTCAACATAAAATTAGTTTATTAACATAAGTCTTCGTAAAATTTTTGCATAGGCTATATTATCCCTATTTGATGTCTTTATTAAAGGATTTTGTATTTTTTGTCATATGACAAAGATGTAGGAGCCCGCTGAACCATGACTCCACCTACATCACACTCAAACTTATCAATCATGCATGCAATCTGGAAACCTTACTCATTCTTTTTCAACATATCTAGTTTGCTTTTAACATACTGCGGCTTCATTTCATTAGAACTGCATGTACTAATGCATGAATAGGTCAATGTAATGCTCTTCAATGTGAAAGAAAATGATTTTAATGGCACATTCTTCAGGCGGAGGTTGTTAAATTCTGTCCCTTACCTGTGGTGGGAAGGAATAAGACAAGGATTGTCGAAAAGTGTAAAAGTAAACAGCGGTTCTGGATTATCCTTATTCTTCTTACATTTGTCTAAGCAGGTAATAAAATCGAACCAATTTATTGGATGCACTTCAAGATTTCTCAAACTACTCATGACTAAAGCAAATATTTATCTATCGTGATTCGAGTGAAGTTTTCCCTCTGTTGTGGATGCGGAGAGTAAGAAGATATCGACTGAAATGGTGACATATTGACTATTCATGACAGTGTTGCTATTAAATCTAAGAGATTTGAACAATAGAACCCTATATTGGTTTTCGTATTCCAGATGTTGCCACATTTCAAATCATAAATCGAGGTCGTATCTTCTGTATTAATGCTAATAATTCCGCACACGTTGGCAGTTAAGATACAAGTAAAAGTTAACTGCAGATCGTGACTGTGAACTTATCTAAAGGCAAATGCGAATTTTTTCGAGGTTGCTCAAAAATTGCGGTTTTCAATCGAAACTTTTTACGACCTCTCGTAATCGTTTCGTCACTGTCTACCATATCTGCTTCCGATTATGTTTTCTCTCGCCTTATCGCTCACCACCAAGCTACATTCTTGACATTTTTCTTTTGATAATTGTCAAGTTTTCATTATTAGTTTGACACAACATTACAAAGGCTCATCAGAACTTTATACACTAATTTGACCAATATGTTAAACTTAATCAATAATATTTTACAATTTGACAATAGCATTATTAACAACAAAAGCAACCGCTTCCAGGAGAATCAATCAAACAATTAACTGCCTATGGCTTTTAATCCGGAAGTTAATGCGAAGTTTTGCATGGAACGCGGTTCGAATTTGTAACGTTAGCGTAGCATTGTACAATCATTCACCTCTTGAACTACCACAAAAATGTACATCTGCCGGATCAGATCACCTGTCTTTCATAAAAAGCTTGGATTGAAAATCCGATTTACTTCTAAAGTTGAAGAGGTATTTCTTCGATAAGACTGCTATAGAAAACATCTAGTGGCTATGTTCTTTCATGTGGATGGTCGCTTATATTAAAAAAAACTTTCTTTGACTAGCATAATTATCATATGTGCAATGACTTCACAACAAGATGTCTGTATACAATTGCACTTCGTTCATTTGTTTTCATAGACCATTCACAGCGTTTCCAAAAGTGAGCGCGCAGCGCGCAGCTGCGCGGTTTTGCTGATTTCTGCGCGGAAGCGCGGAAAATTGAGAAGCTGCGCGGAATTTTGATGTCACAATCTTTTTTCAGTTTTAAGTATGTTTTGAATCTTAGTGTGGTGTTTTTCACAGAAATCATTTCAAATTAGACATTGCTCACCTAATGTACAGCTTCTGTAGTACATTTGATAGAGCACATTTTGTGTTAGATAAAATAAAAGAAATGTACAAATTTTCGTGGACTTATCAGGTCCGCTTCATCAGGTTGCAGTGGTAAAACTGAAGTCAAACCAAAAGAGAGAATATTAGGTAAACTACGTGCGTATATTAGGTAAATACATTTCCCATCGGTTCATCGCACTTTGTGATTGCTGTGTATGGAAGGTCTCAGCGAATAATCGCGGGCGCCACTTCGTCTGCCTTGTGATGACGTGCGCCTCGACTAATCAATAGTGTGATTCCTCTCGATCGAATGCTCTGCAAGGGCTAATTTCTGCAGTTGAAAAAGAAAAAAGTTTCTGAAGCATTATTTCAATAATAGATGGGAACCAAATTAGGATAATTTAGCTTTTCTACTCATAAGATTGTAAAATGACTGCGAATCAAGATACATTTGCCCTGCTGCTTGAAAACTCATGCTTAAAACTTACTTCAAATCACGCTTTGTTTGACTCTGCATCATATTAGGCCCACCTAGTGCTGGGAAGAATAAGTATACCACTCAAGTACCATAAGTATCACTTTTGGCCCTTCAGATCGTCCATTTTTTCTACACCGCACTGTAAATGGATTCTATTGTTTTTTCGTTTTGAATGTGAGCTGTCGCGTGAAAATCATCGTTTTACAGGTTTTTGAGAAACTTTACAGTGGATTCATCTCATCACCTCATCATATCCCTATATCAGATCAATCGACAGCGGCAGGAATTCCTGTAGCACTTGGACACTCTGCACCCAGTAGCTTCTATGCAAAGGATGTTCTGTTGTGTAATGCTGTACTCTGTTTCTCTGATGAAGTTGACAATCCTAACTTGCTCGACGTTGAGGGTTGCTCAATGCACCATGTCCACAACTCGGTCGAGAAAGCGATGTCATCACTGGATGAGGAGCTTGAAGAAGCTATCGATGATACATTTTTCTGTCTACGGTATGCCAAAGCCGCCAATTCTTTCATAAAATTCAGAAAATGATGGACTTGGAACCTTTGAAATTTCTGCGTAGAGTGGAGACTAGATGGCTTCAAATTTATGAAGTGGTTCAGCGGTTTCTGGAATTGCTTCCCGCTTTATCTGAATTCTTCTCATCGTTGGCAGCTTCGGAGCAGAAAAAAGGAACGGGTTAAGAGGGTACGGAAATTCCTAGATTCCGCCGTTTCTCCCCTTTATATGAATTTTGTGCTGTTCGCCCTGAAAACGTTGTAAGATTTCGAGATCTTCTTTCAAACGTCAGCTCCTGTGATACATTTGATCTATGATCGTATGATATCGATCATTTCGGACGTCTGTTGTTCCTTTATTCGACAAGAATATGTTGACAAGGTGATGAATTCTATAACGTTCCAAATGTTGAACAATTATCGGATGATAATGTGCTGATTGGCGGGAAAGCTAGAGAAGCTCTTCGTAACGACCATCTGACGGCAGCACAACGTGCATTATTTTTTCAACGAGTTCGTCTGTTCTATGGCCAGCTCCTTCGATCTTTGATCCATTACTTGCCTATTGGCAAACGTCTTCTGAGGGCTTGCAAATTCTTGGATCCGAAGCAGAGGGAAAATGTTGCGGAAGAAGATCTCATTCACGTCAAATCCCAATTGAATTTGGATTGCGACGCCGATGTACTTCTTCTTGAATGGCGCAAGTTTCGTAGCGATGCGGAAATTGACACAGAGGAAGTCGACCTGCCCAAATTTTGGAAACAGATAGCCTCGAAGGATGCCTACCATAGTTTGAGTGTACTGGCCAAAAGTTGCATTATTCTACCTCATGGCAACGCTGACACTGAAAGATTGTTTAGCTCGATGAAGCGCATTTTGACCACAGACCGCAACAGATTGCAGGATCCCAACTTTAACGGTATTCTGACAGTGAAATTGTTTATGCGAAATCGCGGATACAAGAGTGCAACGTTCCCGATTGGACACAAGTTGCTCGATCGTTGCTATGAGGCATCGAATTCCTACATGCAGTATCTGAAGCAAAAGGAAAAGGAGCGCATTGAAGCAGAAAAAAGAAAGAGGAAGATCTGTAAGCCAGGGAGAAAGAGATGGAAAGAGTCAGGCAAGAAAAGGAATCCGCAGAGAAACTCGCCGAGAGTAAGCGGAAAACGGCCATGGAATACATGGAGGCAGCCAAGAGGCTTATGCTAGAAGCAGTCGATAACAGATGCAGCTCCCGTGTCATCGAAAAAAGATGAGTCCAAAAGAAAGTTGAAGAGAACTTTGCCTTCGACCAAACCACTGATGTATACGAGGCGTCATAGACAATGATAAGACACTTGGTGCTGACTATTTTCTCGTCATCCCCAATTCAAGTTGTTACAAATTCAATAGATGAATACAATTTTTCTTAAAAAAGATTTATTTTTCTGTCAATATGTACATCTACATTCAGATAAGCTATATGTCCTTCACACTCAGTTACCGTGAAATGTAGTAAAACGTGGACCATGAGGCCACTTTTGAATTTTTTTGCAATAATTATCTTGAAGACCTTTTGTTGTAGTCACATTTCCATGCCACTTGACTCGAGAGATATTGGTACCGGAATAGTTTCTTGTTCATTTTGTTTTGTGAAGTCTTTGATTATTACTGAAAATACAGTACCTACTACACTACGCTTTGTTTATAGTTACCTACTAGTACTACTAGTTACAATATGTTGACCCTATTGATGGAAACAGTTATAGTGACCCAATCAGGTTCCATCGAAAATCTACTTAAGATTGAAGGTAAAAGTTGCACATCACTATGTAGGATTCATTTTTGAATATGCAAGAAAATGAAATCCAGAAAATCACAAATATGGTCTTAAAACTGCAATGTAAAGGGGGTTAGGGTCCATCTGCGCGGATTCTCAGAGATTTTACTTTGAAAACGCTGCATTCATATGAAAGAGCGTGATCTGTAGTTGAATTTTATGAATAAAAGGGATTAATTAACTCGCTTACACTCGGAAGCACATTAGGTGCGGAGCCTGTCTTCCATGTGGCCTAGTTGCTATATATCCCACTCTAATTCTTTTTATGCTGAATATTTCGCAAGAATGCAGAATGCATCTATTTGAAAAGTTTTAGATTTGACAAGAACAAGAATTGAACCAAGACATCCCGGACGTAGAGCAAGCACTCCATCACAGCATCGGTAAAAAGTGAAGAAATACCTCCTCGATTTAAATCTTTAGTCCTAAATCGATCTTATTCGTTTTGATAAAACTACATGTAATTCACACTAAGAAAATGTAAATTCATTTCCACTGAACTTGAGATTTCAACTGGATGTCCGAATCAAGTTTGTAAGATACCGCTATCTACACGTACTTATTTGATTTCCTTTACATTAGAAATTTTGAACGCTGACCTGTGACAATGTGCAACGTACAGATATGTGAATTTAAATAAAATTATGGATACACTGCTTCGCGTCGAGGATTCGAATTTGCTATAAGCGAGCCTTTAAAGGAAACCGCTTTTAATGCATGATCTTAGTCCATATTCTCGTAATTTGCACCAATATTTTAGTACTTGCATGAACCATAATTGAATGGACTGCAACCGATTGTGGTGTAACTTTTTACATTCGTGAAATGCAATTTGATTGAAAGAAGTAGCTTTTGATCGTTGTTTTATTCACCACTGCAGCATATTCTGCTGAGATATTCTATTTATTTTGTGTGATATGGGCGTGAGACGGCTGCTGCGCTGCCGTCTAACTAGTTACGTTTCGCATGATCTCGAAACAAGACACAGTGAGAAATATGACACCCAACATAATTGGCATAAGATCACATAATATTGCTCGATTCGAATCAATGAGTTCATGATGTTTTAAACTGTCTTAAATTCTCCATTCTTTTGAAGGCCGGAGACTGACTACCGACCGATTTCAACGAACATTCGTGCATGCGCTTTGTCAAGCCTCGCATTTTCGAGTGACAGTGTCAGAAAAGTCTGCCTTTGCATATTTTTGTAAAAGAATGAATAAATGGTAGTGGTTTGCATCAGTAATTTTCAAGTATAGTACGCAGGATATCGCAAGTATTAGCGCTAATATGCCGAGGCATACAGATCTCAAAGTTTATGTTCAAAGAAGCTCAACAAAATCTAGCGGATCTTCTGGATTGAAATTAATGTTTGTGATTTATTCCTTGTGACGTATGCATTAACTTACTGAGTTTATAAACCATATTTGCATGCTCAGATTTTTACAGTGCAATATTTTGAAACCAACCGTGACTCAGTGTTCATTCACATTTATCAGTCCAATCCAGTTAGGCGAGTTCAACCGACGTAAAACGAGAGCGAATGAGTGAAATAGTAATCATATAATTTGCTTGAAACTGTGGGTAATTGACATTAGAACGCATATCAAAATTATGTCACTAAGACCGTGAAGAACATGAAAGCATAAAATTTCAAAGTCACCCCGTTCTAAAATTTAGTGAATTGAAGCAGGCGGATCGTTTAATTACATGCAACCACATTCAATTTCTTACGATTTATGGCTGCCGGCGATAAGGATATGCGGCTGTTATCATAAAAGTTTCTGGCAACCAGGTGTTAGCTCCCACAGTTTATGGTTACTAAACTGTTGACGCATAAACTGCGAATGGGTGAACTCCGCCAATTTGTTATCGAACAAATTTATTTGCCTCAGTCTAGTTTTCACATGGTTCTATTGAAATACATTCCAGCATGCCTAATTACTTACTCTACGTTTATTGTCTCTTCTTCCCAAGGTTTGAGGGTTGTACCAATTGTTATTTCAGCTTGTAGTATAGATACTGAGCGTCAAAAGAAACGCACAGTCAAAAAATCAATTTTTTTCTATTAGTTTGAGACCTGAGAATCCTCCTATTTTTTGATAGAAGATAACCACTGTGTCCATTTCATCACTAAAAAGTAGCACTACCACCAACCAAACATTATTTAAACCCAGATATTGTAATCAATCAGGAGTCATTTGATTCGCATCAAATGAAGGTTTACACTATTTCTATTGTTACCTCCGACTTAAGTGACGCATAGTTACCACTCTGAGTCAGGTCGCCTGTCTAATCATGAGTCATTTTTTGAACTAAATACTGGAAACTCAATGAACATCCACCTTAGTAATCACCTTGCTTCGAGGTTCGATCACTTGCTGAGGTTTTCAAATAATTTGATGTAGAAATGGCACGATTATCACGGGAAGAAAGGTTCAGAGCTTTAGGTATGCTCCAAGGAGGACTATGCTGCTGCGAGATTGCAAGACGTCTTGGATACAGTCATTCTACGATTATCAGACTTCGGCAACGTTTAAATGAGACTGGTGCAGTCAATGACCGCCAACGTTCTGGCAGGCCTCACGTGACCGACCACAACCAAGACCAAAGAATCCGATATTTGATAGACATTTGATAGATCGATTCAGGAAAGAAAATGTCCTTCTACTGTACGTCGTCGTTTGCACAAAGTGAATCTGAAGGCTAGGAGGCCGCATCGTGGCATGAAGGACGTAACCGTATCGACAAAAAGCCAGCATAATCGCCTCCACTGGACAAAGATACACTCCAGGTGGACTCGTAAAGCCTGGAGCTCAGTCCTTTTCACAGACGAGTCACAAATTTGTATAGAAAGACAGGGCAGAAGGAAGCTCTTGTGGAGAAGAAGAGGAGAGCGTTACTCCTACAAGTGTGTACATGAAGGAAATTCATGGGGAGGCACCAACATTGTGGTTTGGGGAGGAATCTTTGAAAATTGCATGACTCCATTTCTCATTCTGGATGGTCAAATCACTGCAAAGCGCTATACCGACGACGTTTTGAAAGCTGTTGTCCAGCCTTTTATCGATAGCCATACGGATTTGACAGTTTACCAACAGGATAATGCAAGACCACATTAGATTCCGCATACACCACACATACTTTCTTGAATGAGTGTTCTTTCTCTGTCATGCAATGGCCGCCATATTCACTGGACTTATCCCCGATAGAGCATGTATTGGATGTCTAAAAGAGAGCGATAGGAAAACATTGCCTTAACCACGATCGCGATCGCAATTGGCCGGTCTTGTCAAACAAGAGTGAAATCGAATCCCTCATGCAACCATATCCAACATCATTCGATCAATGAGGAGACGTTGTTCAGCTTGCGTTAACTCATGCGGTGGACATGCTCATTACTGGATGGGGCCTGTTCCATAGGTTATTCGTTTACCTATTCGATGCATCAAGCTATTCAATAAAGATCAATTCATAGTACGTTTAATTTTGTTATTGATTATCCTTCTAAGGGTTCAAAAAGTAAAGTTAATTGGGTTTAAGGTATAACTTCTAATTCAATTTTAACATTTGAACATATGCCTACTTCAGGCTTATGCAGTGCGAAAATGAATTACGTAGTATTCTTGATTAATTGCAATATCTGGGTTTAAATAGGATTTGTTTGGTGGTAGAACTATTTTTATTGATGAAATGGACACAGTGGTTATCTTCTATCAAAAAGCTGAAGGCTTCGGAGGTCTTAAACTAATAGAAATAAATGACTTTTTACCTATGAGTTTCTTTTGACACCCAGTAATACATGTAATATCAATAAGAAATATGACATCGAAATAGTTACAGAGAATATAACTGTTCTATTCAGTTGTCAATACACATTTATCAATAACCATAAATAGAGTCAGGTATCACAATTGCAGGAAATTCTTAAAATGAAATTTTGATCAGAGATTCACCCTCTACAATCTATCGAGTCATATGTCTACATTAGGACATCAATGTAATATATCTACATGTATATGATGATGTAAAATAATGTGAATAGGTTAATAACCACAATTATGAATACCATATAATGATGTGATAAGTCACAAATCTCTCTAATTGATTCAAACTATCAAAATTTGATTTCCTTCATTTTTGTTGAATCAAAGCGATATTGATCCGATTATTAAATCAGGCTGTTGGTAGGGAGTTTAAAGGAACTGTATTTGCTTTCTCGACAATTCATGCTATATCATTTCTTCAGTACAAGAATTGATTTCACAACTTACTTCAGTCTTTTGTGTTAATAAGTTGTCTTGTGCTTTGTATCATTCTCAAGTTAAGTAAGCTCTTTATGTGAAAGTTCTTTATTTCGGTTGAATATATTATTGAAAATCTTTTGAGTAACATTTTACAGCCAGTATGATACGATCGATCATCTACTTGTGAAGCAGTTATTAAAACAACTTTGGAAACAATGTGTCTATTCTCCATGTCTTCTGTAATTTAGAAAAATAAGACCAATATTACTACTTGAGAATGCTTGTGTTAACAGAATATATATTTTTTAATATCAATCATTGAATGAGTTTTCTTGTAGCCGTGTATGCGAACCTATTTGAAAGTCAAATTTAAGTTTCAATGATATTCAAAGACAATAATGTTTCAGACATATTTTCTCGCAACGGAGTGAATTTGCTTTATGGCCGTTTTGAATACATGTTAAATAACATATTGTCTGCGCTGATGACGTGTGTGCAGATAAAGTGAGATGCATGACGTACAACGTGCCACGTGCAACCCACCATGCTCTTTTGTGCTCCCGTATTTGGAATCCGCCAACGCCAGATGTAAAGTAAAGTGTATTGAAATGTGTGGCTGTGAATGAAGGAAATTGTCTTTCAAAGTTAATTATTTTGCACGATGACTTGGGAACACTTCATGCTTTAATTTTCAAAATTGAAATTGCTCTGTTACTACTAAATTTGTCCTACATTTCAGCAACAATTTTATTATTAGTATGAACAATTTAATTATGAGACCTTTATTGCTTCACTGACACTGTGGGAATTATCGGAATAGCATGAATATTGACTACGGTGTTTCTTCCTGGGAGTTATCATGATAAAGATTGAACTTAGCTGCATATAGATTCAAATATATATCTAGATATTGAATTCCTAATAAGAATAACTCTGGAGATTGTTTTAAGATTTTTTGTGTTATTTCTACAAATTATTGAAGAATCTCTCCCAGAAAATAACTGTATTGGCAAAAAAATCGGCCGGCGACTGATTCGAAAGATAAATGATTGATAATTTAGAAAGTGGCCGTCGGACTCGGCCGGGTCTTGGAAAAATAAATAATTATTAGAAGGCCGATTTTTAAAAAAAAACCATTTTGTCAAACAAATGTTATTTCTTGTAATTGAACAATCTCAAAAGCAATAACTACACTATGATAATACCACAATGGGTTCGAAACTTGTCTAGAACTGTATCGTGCTATAGTGATTTATTTACTTTCTTGGCGCCTCAGTCCGCATACATCCTTTCTTACCTCTCGGTAGTTGTTTCGTTCTTCCGTGTCCTCGTCTTCGGAGGTCGAGGTCTCCATGGAATCAATACTATTCCTTTTCCAAGTTGGCAAAATGTTCACTCAACGTCATTCTAAATACGAACTATTTAGAGAATGACGTTAGGTGCCTGAGGGACGTTACCTGATGACTAATTTTACTCGATTTGTGATGTTCATTGAAATTGGCACACTTCACATTGTGACACACTGCCCAATAGCGGCTCCCTAGTCTAAAGAAAAGCTGTATGTTATTCACGGGGCACTTTTGATAGTTGTTGATCTTAGTACTGTAATAGAAATAAGCAGTGAAGAAAAAATTGGCCGAGTTTTAGGTCTTCAAGTACTACGCTTCAGAAGTAATTAATTCAGAAACCGGCCGGCTGCCTCGGAAAAATAAATAATTGGTCGGGTTTTTTTTCGCCAGTGCAGTATATCAGCTATTAGATTGGTAATTATGTTAAATTCCTCACGTCCTTTGTTGCATCATGATTAATTATTGCAATGATTTTGTTTTGGAAAGTAACTAAGATGATCCAGCTATTTCGCAAACTCAATAAAGTGATCGAAACTTTGATTAGATAAATCGCATGAATTTAGCTAATTGAATCAATGTTGATTTTGCGTTGCTACCGCTAATACAAATATGAATAACATCATTATTTTCTCTTTCAGAAATCAAAGTTTCCGGGTATCTGAATCTGGCTGCAGATTTTGCACACAATTTTACCGATGGTCTAGCAATTGGTACGTTTTTATGGTTTTTGTAATGCATGCATCGAAAATCTAGAGTTGAGTGGTCAGAACACAAGCATTTTAAAAGTGACGAGTTCAAGACTGACTGAAATTGCATCAGGGTTCATAAGAATCACAAGCACTCTCAACTTCAAGTTTAGAAGTCCATGAAATTGACCTAACTGACCGATTACACCAACGGACTTCTAGATTCTTTGAGAGCAGAAATCAGAGCGGTTAACGGTGTGACTTTGGTTGATCGCCTAGCCGCGATTTGATTCCGGCGCAGCTTTTTTTATAGCCAGAAACAAGTGGGTCTTGGTTTATTGCCAACCCTGGATCCATGAACCCAAAAAGTCAAACATGACTGTCACCCTGCTTTTCTATGTTGGGATGGAAGTAGGGGTGTGGATTCATATCATTTTAGAGCTCCGACATTGGTATTAGCCCTAGTAAGTAGTATACAGGTATGAGAATCTTCCGGGTTTTCCGGGTTTTTGGTGCTGAAAAGACCATTCTCGTAATTCACCTAAATATGCAATAAAAAAGTATACACCCTCCGAAAGTTAGATTATTTAAAGAACGTCCATTTTTTCGCCCTAGCCAACTATTTTTCTTACATTAGATTATGCCAAATATCAATAAAAAGGTCACAAAAATTTCAAGACCAGACCCCCTTCGCAAACTTGCTCGCTCGTTCCGGGTTTTTATTTGCCCTCAATCTCATGCCTGAGTATAAAATGTGAATTATGCACTAGGTCTACTCGATACGTTAAGCGCAAATGTCAATTTATTTTTGATTAAGCATGTCAAACGCTGTTTTGCTTCACAATTTTTCTGACAATTTATGTGCATGTACAACTAAAATGATTCGTATATTGTATAGTATTCGGACGTGTAGCTATGAAATCACTAGTCTTGTACAAGTATAGGCACGTCCATCTCGATTTTTGGGGGCACCGGTAATCGCAATCGTAGTCTATGTTATTCGTAGCTATGTAGTCTATCGTAGTGAATATATTTCGATTGAGAATGTAATGTGTATTAATATAAAGATAGTTCTTCCGAAATATATGAGAAAAATATATGGATTTTAGAAGATTATGTGTGACAACATTAGACTAAATATTAAGCCACTTTTTAAGCTATTGGAAATCTCTACTTAGTTACTGACTTACTTGCTTACTTTCCCGTTTTTCGTCCTTGTCCACGTTGAACGGGGTCAGACGGTTGTTGTCTTCTGATGGCGTGTCTCCACTCCTGTCGACCGTAGACCATTGATGAATTCAGGTCCAGGGCGTGAAGATCCTCGGAGACGACCTGCGACCATGTTTTCCGTCGTCTTCCTCTCGGCCTTTTGCCTTCGACTTCCAACTGGAAAGATCTTTTCTCAGAATGTGGCCATACCACCACAGTCTTCTTCTTTGCATCGGAAATACATTTCAGATTCATCTTCTTTCTCAGGTCCTCACTCCTGTGTCCATCGACCAGCCTCACACCGCACACTCTTCTCACCATTGACTTTTCTGTTCTTTCAATCTACCGAATCAGACAGAATCTTTCATTTCAATTTTCAATTCAGCTTCTATGTACTGAAAGCAACTCACTGGACTGTGATGATAAATGAGTCCATTGTGTAACTTGTTATTGTTATCACTACTTTTTCAATTCGTCAATATAAAGGTAGCTACTTTTAATTATGATTATTATTCGGATTTTGGAAACTGCTTTTCGACAATACTGGAACAAACGGTTTTCAAACAATTAGACATTTTTACTTATTAACCGAATTAGGCAGAACGTTACATTGCGATTGTCATGTACATTCTGCGATTTCAGTGTTTTGTCGCTGTCGCTATTCAAACGTTCATAGAGGCTAGGGAATAGGCTTACCCCGACCAATCTAACGATTCAATTTTGAACTGAACTTTCATACATCAGCAGCGGTCCTCCGTCCCCGCGTTACAACTGAGTTCGATTTTGTCACGTTGTCATAAGTGGAAGATATTTTTTGAACAAAATATCCTTGTTGAATTTGGCTTCGAATGTTTCTTCCATCTCGGAATAAAGTTCCATCGCAAAATGAAAAATTGACTGAAAAATATCGAAAGTGACTACGTAGGCTTCTCGTCAATCTAATGAGGGTTTGTGCAAGCTTACAAGAAACAGTTGTGTCGGTGCACATTCTCATTGAGACGGACTGTTGCATCTTAACTGAAACTGGTATTTAAGGTCGAATTAGGATCCTGTTCGTCAATCAATCAATTATCAAAAGAAAAACTTGAAGTCGATTGGGTGCATCTTTAGGCTTCAATTCTTGCACAACTCTGTTCTTCAATGCTCGAGGATTGGATTCCCTCTTCTTTAGTATGATATTTTGTTTGAAGAGGATAGAGCGAGTCTGACTTGTTATGGAGCTTCCTCTGCGAATTGTTTCAATCATCGAATGCTGCAATATAGCTCTGCCTTCTTGTCATTCGAAAGTCTCCTTGTGATAACCACTCGTTTATTCGAAGCAACAGAAAAGACTTCCATAAATCTTTTTTAGTCGGTGAAGCTATGTTCCCGCCGGAAAACTTTTTGTCGAACTTCACACTAAACAAGCAGCCGGCTTTTCATAACCACAATCAACCAATCCGTCGTTTCTTAAGTCACGATGCTCCATGATAGGTCCATATCATGGAGAGTAAGTAGCGTTTATCAAAGCAATGCATGCGTTCCAATGCATATGATTGATTTTACAAAATTTTTAGCATCATAACCGATGTAATAAAATCCCATATGATCCGATTAAAACGCATCTTGTTCGTCAAGTGTGCATACTAATGTCATTAATCAGCCCATGGTTTGAATAGTTACGTTTAATGCGCGATATTATGTACCATAATGGTGATGACAAATATTCGCATGAAGATAGCGAGCAACCTGTATGCTGGAAACATGTCTACCTGGAATGGTCAATTCAATTTGTTATTATTGTCCATGACTTTTCAATTTGTTGTTGAAATCACAACTACATCCATCAAATATAACCTGAACATAAAGAGTCTGAGAATAAACGGAAATAATAGTGGTTGTCAAACCATGCTAAGAAAGATAATAATAATTCTTCACTCATTTTTACTTTGAGATACGTTCAGAGACCTGATCCCAGGAGGAAGCATGAAATAGGGTCGTGGTCCACTCTTATGATTTGATGTCTCGTTTATCAAGCCTAGAAAGTGCGAGCTGTCACGCGAAATCGTGACAAATAACTCTTTTTCTGGGCCATTGTTTGTTGGCTGTGGGTAGCCTACTTGGCAAAGACTTCAGCTTTTTTCGACCGTTTCTTATCAGCTTTTTAGCAATTCTTGACTTTCAAAAACCTGTAAGAAGAGAAAAATGTGTATAGATGCTTTTGTTGGATGGAGACGCGGGTTGACATAATAACAGTGACAGATGTGCACAAGGACAAATAATTTGTCTATTCCATATTTCTCGTCTGCTTATAGGCCGGCGTGCGTATGTAGTCTTATCATTCGATAGTGCTCCGACTTGGCCAAGATGATAGGACTCCGGGACTCAGACTCCGCTTCCATGAATAGAAGAGGATATTTGCTTGCTTCTCCGAATTGAGGGAATAGCATGTTTGACCACAATGCGATGCCTGGCAGAGCTGGCAGTTAAAAAAATAATTTAGATTCCCATGGGTGTTCAAAATAATTGTACTGTTTTAATTATTTTTAAGCTGCTTTAAGTCCCTTAGAAAATATATCAGATAGAACTGTTAAATAAACAAAATGATTACATCAGATTTTGAGCAGCCCCTCCTGGAAATCGCTAATCCGACTCCGCAAATTCTGAACCTTTTAAGTTCGGTCCAAGAAGTCGTCATATGAGGGATTCTCCAAAATGAATAAATAAAAAAATGACGTCAAAACGACTGTTTAAGTCTAGCAACCAAAAAATGCAGATCTTTGAATTAATACAAACGCATGACATTCTGCTAAGATGATTTCTTCGTGTTCCAGGTGCATCTTTCCTTGTGGGTAACAATGTCGGGATCGTGACAACTATGACAATATTCTTTCACGAAATTCCACACGAAATTGGTGACTTCGCAATTTTGATTCAGTCCGGCTGCTCTAAGCCAAGAGTAAGTTTCTTGCTGGGCTACTGTTTATTGCGAGGGTATTCTAATAAGAAACAAGAGTTCAGGAAACTCGAAGCAACCTTTAATAGAAACTGATCCGACAAAAGTGTTGACATTACATCCGAAAATCGGATGGCATCTGTAGTATAAAATGCAAGGTTTCAGTAAGCAGCATTTTAAATGAAGTACGGGTAGACTTGCAAATGGTCCTGAATTTTCAGGTCCGACCCAGGCACGTTCAGAAAAAGCCTGTTTTATCGGAACTATTGAAGCCCAGTCCACTCGCTCATTTATGTCCACTCTACTCGTTATTAATATACAAAGAGTTTGCAAAACACGATAACCGCCACTGTCGTTTAGATACAAAACGCTTAAGCGCCAATGTGCTCATTAAAGGCTCCAAAAACAATCTTATATCATCTTCCACATTTCTGGGATTTACACAGGATTCATCTTGCCGATTTGCCCCGATTTCAAATGCGCAATGATCTCAGTAATGGACTGTGGTCCATCCAGGGTGACCACTTGGTCCGAATTTTCGGACCAGTCCGAATTGGTCCGATTTGGTCAGAATTTCGGGGGAAGGTCCGAAATGGTCCGAAATTGCCAATTATGTAATACATGGGTTTTCTTCTTACTACTTACCCCAAAAAATAAAAATTGACCAGTTTATTGAATTAATTTGTTCTGTAATTAACAGAAATATTTTAATCTGATGTTGAATGTGTATAAGGAATATACCATTTTATAAAGTCATTTCAGTTTTTGTTTTTATCCAACAATTTCAGACTTCGACAAAAATTCAGTGTGCTCATCAAATGCGCGGAAAGTAGATATTGCATAAAATATGCGCTAAAACCGAAAGTTTCTCCTTTCAGGTGACGCCAATTATCGCTTCGTATGATCGTTTCTTCACAGATTGCGCGATGCTCTATAGTGCCATTTTTTCTTTTATTTATATGAAATAGTCGTTTGTCGTAATCCCTGCATATTGGTAAATTGCGATATCAATTTATACCTAGTTATTGAATCTGCCGTTCAACAGTTTCCGGTTTTGGAAAAGCTCTGTGCTTTGGAGAGTGAAAAATACAAATTGAAAGAATGTTTGGCAGATAATGATCTTCTGATAATTTTGTATCAGTTCTTTATTCATATGAAGCCCGTTTATGAATTCACAAAGAAAATGCAATCTTTGAATGGAAATATTCAACAGTTGTTGCTGATGCTGTTTGAGTTGCTCTCCAAGCTGGTGATTCGACTGGGACACAACGCCACCTTGTCAATGGATAACTATTTCAAAAAGCTTTTCAAAGATGACAAAACGCCTCTGCAATTCACTAGCAAATCAGATGACTTCAAATATTCGAAGGACATGTCAGCTGTGTATTCACATTTGTGCAAATCAGACAATGCGAATCTGGAACGTATCGAAAAGGAGTGGAAACTGTTGAATGAAGCTATTTTTCGCAGCATTTTGTACCGTTTCATGCCATTTCTCAGCTCCATGATTTCCAGAAAGTGCTATGTTCTATTCAAGAACATCAAAAGCTTCAGTGACACTACAGTCAAGAAGTTGAAAAGTCTCGCTGACGAGATAAAGCTATCTCCAGTTGATGTAGGAGATGAATATGCCCGGTTGACCGTTGTACACGGGAAAGACGATGAATCCCTGATCGATCTTCATGGAAAAGGCAATCTTTCCGAATATCCTCTTCTGACAAAAATGGCTACTACTTTGATGGTGATTTGTCCGCACAACATGAAGGTAGAAGCCGGTTTCAGCAAAATGAAGTTTTTTGAAGACGAGTATCAGTCAAACTTAAGTCTGTAAATGTACAACGCATTTCGCTCTGTGGGAGACCATTTTCATCGTGACTCATACGAAGACTTCGAACCAACAGCCTCTTTATTGAACAGCATAAGTTTTGCTAGTAAGGAATACAAATTATTTTGTGAGGAAAGCAAAACAAAGAACGGAAATCGAACTGCGATCGCTGAATCCCTCAGGAGAAGGATTGGGGTTTTTAAAGGAAAGACCAACAAAGATCTTCAATCGGAAATGGTGGCAGCGGATCAAGATATTCGTGACGGTGAAGCTGCCCTTCTAGCAGCAAAGCGCCGCAAAATCGAACTTGAGCAACAGAGAGTGACTTAGAGCGCCAAGACCGAATTTCGGATGCAATTATTTCTAACATGTTTGGAAATTGAATTGTAAGTGAAGAAAAGTCGTATAAAATAACGAAGAATAAATTATTTTGTGAGTATCCGTGATTTATAATACAACAGAAAAATTGTTTATGTTCGCATGCCTTATAATTTACATGTGAAATCGGGCAATGCAACAATGAAAATTTTCATTCAATTGTTCGTAGAGGCTCAATTTAATCTAGAATGATATCGATCTGCCACAGATCCTACAATACTTTCTTGGTTACTTCATACGACTACGTGGTCTTTTTTGTTAAAGTTCAACAGTTTATTTGTTTTTTCGTGTGTTTATTAGAGACCAATATTTTTGAGCAGTTTTTGAGTCCAGTAGCATGACGTGTTGTAATAGCTTGTGTAATAGCCTTGATTTACAAAGTGAATGATATAAACTTCTCAACAATCGTAGTTAATTTGCGATATAAGGGACAGAGACCATTCATTTTAGAATTGAGTATTTGATCAGAAAAAATAGAGAGTCAATGTTGAAATTACCCACTTATTTTGATATGACAATTATTTTAAGTCAATCAACTATGCAATCTGTTTTTCATATTTTTCCGCTTTCCATAAAGAAGCAGACGTACATGTAGTAACTGTTCTAGTATTCATTACTGTTTTGTTATTTCAAATTCAATGGTCTCTTTAAATTATTTTGCAAATGTGTAATTTGCAATGTGTATTTTAATGTGTATTTTGCAATTCTGTAATTTGATATTTGCCGATTCATTCAGCTTATTGTTAAAACTTTCTCGACATGACTGGGAGTCGTATTTGCATTTTGTTTTGCAGTATTTAACTGAATTACTGCCTACATTTATTTGTTTTATATGAGATGATGGAATACATATGAACTTTTTCATGATATTCTATGTTTTTCTTTGTATACATTTCATTTGGATAAGTACTACTATAGTCAAATCATCAAAATTTAAAATTTATGTGACGTCATTGTGGGACAGACTTATGGTCCGATTTTCGGTCCTCCTGAAGTGGTCACCCTGGGTCCATCATTCATTCATCGGTAGTGGAATGACGTCATCTTTCTCCACTCACTTCTGTGATGTCTAATCATTATGATGATGTGGTGACTGGAGTGAACCAAATGTGCTGGAGTTTTATTCAAAATGTAAATATAACTTGCTGTAAATATCCGTACTATTCTTAAATGATTTAATCACAGCACACTAGCAGTAATCGCATTTTTCATCATAAATGAAGGATGGCGTTTATTGCGCTTTGCACAAGATCTAGCAGATTTTTATCGTGCTGGCAAAATGGAAATCAGAACATTTCAATTTAGCGTACGATGCAAATCCATCATTCATAAGCTATTCAATTACTGCGAGTCTGAAAATTGCTTATTATTTAGCAAAAAATTGCTGTGCTCTCAAAATGAACATTATGGTGTTTGTCGCGATTTGCACACAAACTCTTCATATTATCAATAGAAATACATGCCGTACTACGTGTAAAAAATACATCAACTCATGGTTGATTGATAGAAATATACAATTTTTAAATTGTGAACTTGATGAATTTGAGTTAGATTTTCGTGTTAAGCTAAGAATGGTATGCATTGTACAATTTTTGGTAGCAGATAACCAAATGATTAGTATATTCAATCAAACAATTAGACTGTCCGATTCGACTTATTACAAGTTATTAGAGTACATGTATGTACAGTATAGAAACGCCCCAGTCAATACTAACAGTGCATCTTCCTAATTTTTTGTTACTGATAACTACAATTTTGAGACTCCTTAATCTTTTGTAGAAGAGATATTTCACTAATATTTTGCTAAATTCATGAATTCATTTTCTTAGGCAAAATTAGCAATGTCTTACATGGACACACACACAACATTCTGTGATAATGCAGTGATAAGTTTAATGAAGCGATTACTGTTTGCGGTGTTTCCACCCACAATCATTAATGAGGAATTCTAGTATGCAATACATGTGCAAGCAATATTATCAATTCTGTGGTCAACCATTTTATTGCTATCATGAAAATATTCAGCAAGCCTTCCTCTAATCACATGTGCTTGTGGTGTGCAGATGTTTTGTAGCAGCTTTCTTCTAACCATGGAATCCCAATCTGTAATAGTGTAATGCATGCATTACAGTCATTTTAAGTTGCGTCAGGTTGTTAAGGAACTTTCCTACTGTGGCAGAATTACCAACAGCGTGTTGCAAAATGCAGGGCCTAGCTGCTAATACGCTAATCAGTGGAATATCAGTGGAGCCGTCAAATAGAGGCTCCGGCTCCAACTGCTTTTTTTCTTTAACTCTGCGACATATGATGTGTTTCGGTTCCTCTCAAGACTTTGTTTCATGGTGCATGCTATAAAAAGTCTGGCCAAATTAGCCGTCGCTTAAATGCCAGTGCATAACCCAACTTAGCTGACAATCAGATAGTAAATTCCTAACATGATTTAGTACAGCAGATGAAGCAGATCTTCAGTGGAATCTTGCCATGATTCCGAAATGGTATTCCATGCAGGTAACTTTCGGAAAATTTTGGACAAGAGACACTGTTAAGATCAGCTACAATTCAAAATCGGTTAGAATGTCCTATCAACAACTTGCATTTCATAATGGTGAATTTGCATGCAACAAAGATATGCTATATCAATAGTATGCATGTGCGACCAATGCAATTTGACAGTTTTGCAAAATGCGATCAAAAGATTCAAAAGAGGTAAAATTCCAAAATGTTTTTAGTGGCACATGTTACTTCCAGGGTGTCCGCGTCCCCTGGAAAACACCTGGAAAATGAATTTTGTCCTGGAAATCCTGGAAAACTCATGGAAATTTTGAGACTAATTAAAACACTAATTGCAAGTTGTTGAAGTCATACTCCATGGTTGAAGTGTTTTCTATTTTTCCAGATTTTACTCTTCATATCTCTACTTATATGCTACAATTATAGCCTTCATTCGCATACAATTTTTGTTTTTAGAATATTTCAGTGACTGTGATCTCCTATCATAACTATACAACATGAATGAGACTGAACTGCGTGGTATGGTTAACTATGAACTGTTGTCGAACTCCTAATCGTTGTACAGTATGGTGAATTAGTAGCTGTGAATTCCCTCACAAACGCTGCGCGGTATGTTGAATTAGAAGTTGTAAATTCCCTCATTAACGTCGTGTGGTATGGGGAACTAGGAGCCGTAAACTCCTATATTAACGTGCGGAATGGCGAACTATGAGCTGTAAACTCCCTCATTAACGTCATGTGGTTTGGGGAATTAGGATCCGTAATCTAGGATTAATGCTATTACACACTTGATTGCCGTGTGGCAGAATCTACTGATGCAAAATGGTACTGAATATATAAACTATTTAGGCACCAGGCTTGTTGCGAATGATCCGAGGCTAATATCGAATATTTTCAAACACATTTCAAGTAGGTTTTCGATATGCAGATATATTATTCCCGACACGTCGTGTGCCAATGAGTTTTTCTCGGTCAATTCTTCTCTGTGTCATTCTCTTAAACTGATTGTGATTACTCTTATGCATGTGTAGCACATCAACCACTATAATAATAATAATAATAACTGTATTTGAAGAATTTTCGCATAAGACAAGTTAAAGTTACAAAGAATGCACTACAAATACAAAGCCCATTTCGGGCTCAAACAAATCTGTGGATGCATGAAAATAGAACGTTGCACGCATATCTGGGAAATTACCAAATATCGCAACGTGAGAAATAGGTAGACACAGTTCTTTTGAAGCTTGCCAATGAAGTAGCCGAGATTTCGTCGTTTGACAGGGTGTTCCAGTGCTTGATTGTGTTGACAGTAAAGAAATTCTGATAACATCCGTGACGAGTGAACTTAAGGTCAAGCTTGAACATGTTACCACGGCTGCTGTTGCGCTTTGAAAATTGAAAAAGACTTTCAAAATCAAGATCGGCATACCCATGCAACATCTTGTACCTAAAAATCAGACGATAACGGAGTCGACGAGCGCGTAGGCTCATGAGGTTCAACTTCTTTAGACGAACTTTGTATGGTAGGGGACGGAGGTTTGGGAAGAAATACGTGAATCTTTTCTGGACTTTCTCGATTGCTTTGTCGATGTATTTGTATTGTGGAAACCATATGACGGATCCGAATTCGAGTATAGAGCGCACATTGCTGGTATAAATCTTTGTAAGGACATAATGATCTCTTGTTCTGAAAGCCTTCTTTATAATTCCGAGCATTCTGTTTGCCTTAGCAACAATACTAAGAATGTGCGATGTAAAGATATTTCGTTTATCTCGGTCCACTGTGATGCCCAGGTCTTTCATCCTATTGACTGAATCAACAAGGCAGTTGGAGATTGTATATGGGGAGCATAAATTCTTGTTACCGAAATGAACGACGCAGGTTTTGGAGAGATTTACGTTCATGAAGTTCTTCGAACACCAGTTGTGAAGTCTATCCAAGTCTGCTTGAAGAGATTCAGATGCCCTGGCATGGTCGATATCGTCGCTACCAAAGGTTATCCAGATCTTGATATCGTCGGCGTATTTTTGGATTCTGCATTGTTGAATAGCTTCATCGAGGTCGTTCACAAATAATAAGAATAACACCGGACCTAGCACCGATCCTTGATGACGCCACTAGTATTATGTTTATCTTTCTGGCTCTTGGTCTTCCACCTTCCACGGATTCATGCTGCAATGCTTCAGTTCAAATAGGAGAACAAAATAGAGAAAGAGTATAACAATAAATAACGAAAAATATAATACTTAACAGTGAAATGTGACTTTACAGATATTCCGTTAATGTTACATTTCATTGTTAAGAGTTATAGTTTTCGTTATTTATTGTTATACTCTTTCTCTATTTTGTTCTCCTCAATCCGCAAGCTTTAATTTTTTTGCGATCGATCAAATTTTCATTTTTTATAAATAATGTAGCCGTCTGATGCATATATTGGTATTTTTTTATTTAGAATCACCTGCGCCTTAAAAATTCAACCAATTTCACGCCACTTTTCAAATTTTTCTTTCGTCAATGATATTATAATTATATGGTGTGCAAGCTCCTTAGCCACAGAACTTTGGGTAGATTTTTCCCGGAATTTTTCTTTTAAATTTGACGCGTGCATTTGATCAAAATTTCCTTGCAGAAAGTCTGCAAATTTTCGTTCAAATTTGACCCCTTTTTGGTAAATTTCCCTGGAAAACCTGGAAAATGAATTTTACCCTGGAAATCCTGGAAAACACCTGGAAATGTTCATTCAAATTTGCGCGGACACCCTGTACTTCATTTGTTTTCAGTTTCAGAGAGCAATATCAGAGTTGTCAGACAAGGCATGCAAGGCAGAGTATGTTACTTTGAATAAAAACTTTCCTCGCAGTTAATAAAACATGTTCTACGAGTATTTAGGTAAAACAGTGTATAAACAAATTTGCTTGACAGAATATTTTATGTAGCCTATGCACCAGTTGCAGTCTGCCAGACCTAAAGCGGCCAATGATGATGTGCTTTACAAGAGTTGCCCGCCCGCTCCGATTGATCTCACCGCGTCCACCATGCATATGTCATTGATATTACGTATGAGGATCTAACACGTCGGTGTTGATCGCCCTCTTAGTCTTCTGCTCCTGATTCGACTCGTTATCATTTTCCCAACATCTTATAATGTGACCAATATATGTAGTAGGCTCAATCTCTTATTATTTTATGGCCAAGTTGCTGCTGGCTGAACTTGGCTAGCAAATTGTGGTCATCCAGCCTCCTTTGGAACATTATAATTTGTTTTTCTGATCATTCAGGATATACGTAGCACCTTGCGCCAGCACCACATCGGAAACAACTCCATCCTCCGCCGACTTTCTCTACTCAGGGCTCATGCTTTGCAACCATATAGCAAAATCGAGAACTCCAGATATTGAACCAATGTTTCTTTGTGAGACAAATTAACATCAAGATTTCGCCAAATGCTTGTCAGAGACGGCTCTTTGGACTGGCCTATCGCAATTTATCTTCTTAAGTCTCCATCGTGCCTCTCATCATGATGCAATTTATGCACCAAGAGAAAGTTGAAACTTAGCACAATGTCCAAATAAAGAGATGTACTCATCATATTTACCGGTGCATATACAAAATCTGCATCAAAAAGCATTGAAATAAAAAATGTATCGGTAACAAACGATTTAGAAAACAACATTAGACTGAACAGTATACATGCTTGTAACACAAAATCAATGGCATGAGATAATGAGTGTACCTGGGAATGAACTCGTAAATTAGCAAAGTTTATGTGAAACCAGCTGTTATTTTCTTTGCATTCTATTTTCATAGAGGTAGAATATGCTAGATAGCAAAAATCCACTGGTTTGAAAAAAATTGAATTTGCCCGGATCCGGGGCTTCACTATTTGAGATTCCAACTTCGAGAAATTACCGACTTCGGGATCTCTAGCTGAGCAGTCCTTCCGGATGCTCTAATGAGCTTCATTTTTGGGGTAAAAAATGTTTGTCATGTTTGAGAGTTTGAGAGTGAGGGAATTAAATGGGCCACTCTCGAAACAGTGATGATCAAGTACAAAATTCTATTTTTTCTTTGACACTAGTTCGGGGCATATAAAGCACAAACTGAAAGTGACACAAACATATTTGTTGATGTTGACACGTAAATATTTATGAGCTTAAACTGTGAACCGAACAAAGACTGCCTTTCAAACTTGTCTCGTCGATGTACGAAAGCGTACGAAGATTAATTGAATCTTGACATAGCAGTTTTTTTGATCCGGTTTTTATTATCAAACCTGTTCTTGAAAAGCGTTTAGGCAGCGTATCAGTTTTTGTGCGCGCAATTATTTATAAGAAAATGGCTTTTAATTTCACTATGACGTTTTATAGTATCTTACTAACTGTTTATATAGACACCAGCAAGATGTTTCGCCGATTGCTGTCTTGTCACCAAGATACGCCAAGAAAACTTGATGAAGTCGGAACCAGCTTTGTTAACGAACTACCATATGATGGCGGTTCTATTGAAAGTCGTTTTAGGTTTTCAATTGAAAGAGATGTTATGCCATCGAGTTATCTATTCAAAAAGAGACAGCGGCTGACGTAGATGACAATATCAAGACGGAAGTAATTCACTGATTAGATTGCCGCAAACTCATTCGTCGCTGACTCTTGATAGTTGAAGTGCTAGATAATGAAAATCAGATCAAACTTATTTATAGTTGGAAAATTTTTCAGACCAAACTTGGATGGTATTCACGAAATTAGATCAAAAGAACATGTCACTCCGACGTGATCGACTAATTTATTATAAATATGAACAAATTCTCGCAAATTAACAATAAAACAAAGAGGTAGCCATGCAGCAGTGCGATTTTGCGAAAATTTATTAAAAGTTAAACAAATACGTGATTAAATAGATACCTTCTTTACACGAAGCGGGAGATGCTAGTTGAATCTGGAGACCTTCGGCGGTCGTATTTGAATACGGTATTTGAGCACAGTGTTCAGACACTGTTCGGCGCATTTAATAGGGCCTTTCCATTGCCTTTGGAGGTAGTCATGGCATGTAGTCAAGTTATGATTATTAGCCGAGTTGAGATCATATTTGCATCGCGGCGAGATATGTTTCAATATTAGCTATGCACTGCATAGTGCTCAAGTTTACAATAGGCTTGTATTCAGTAAATCAAAAACACGTCATTGCAGAAAGATATCAGCATTTTGAATTGTAAGTAGGCATATGCAACAAGTAGCAACTAGAATATTCTATCGTCTGTTTTTATTATTTGCCAATTTTTCTGCGCGAAAATTACTGCCTATCTATTAACTCCTGGAATTAATATATGCATTTACATATAATGCGCTACTACTGATCTGATCGATCATCGTCTAAGTAAAGAGAAAGAAGGGCAACTATGAATAGATTAAATGTAGGATAGCACACAAATTTACTACTTCGTCTCTATCTCACTGACACAGCTGTTTCATTCTAACAAGGCATTTTATTTTCCTATGCGGATCGTAGCTGACTCAGTAGATTCGCAAAGATTATCTATCCATGATGTGGGTAACTACGTTTGCGGACGTGTTTGCAATTTTCTTGACCCTTCCCCCCATATACGTCTGCAAATGTCTGCTCGTGCCAAGCCCCTCACTCATCACCCACGCTGCGGACGTCGTTTACGGATTACACCTTATTCGTATTCCTTGTTGCAGTATTGATTTCTTGTTCTGACATAGAAGTACAGGGTGGCGCACGTAAACCGTCGGATTTTAAACTTTTATTACTCCTCAAATATTCATCCGATCGTCATGAAATTTCGACTCATACTAGTTTGGAGTATAGGATGTATGATGATTATACCTGTTGTACTGAGAATTGTCAGAAAATTCTGATTCTATTGACCGAATGACATGTACTCATTTTGTTGACATCGAAAATCTAGATCAAGTTAATTAAATTAACATGAATCGTATTCTGCACAACGAATTGTGCGTAGTCTTGAAGTGAATATTGTTCAGTTACTTCCATGTCATATAAAATACCATTCGACGATTTCCTGATTCCCTGAATACCTGATTTCCATTTAGTGTGGATACCATGAGCCAAGCCCAATAACAATTTCATTCTCATATAGCCTGCACTGGTGATGGTCTAAAGGTGTAGTTCGGTCAATTTCAGAAACGAATTTATCTCTGAAAATTAAAGTATTCAACCGACCTGTCAACGACGATTTCCTATCACTTTTCCACTTATCGGCTCGTTAGCTTGTCGGCAAATTCATGTCAAAGATTCATGATGACTTCACAGCCGCCAATTCACGCTTACTGTATAACTGAGAAACAGAACGTCGCTCACGAGACAGGAGGTTCACTGTGGTTGGCTGATAGAGGAACCCTGTAGCATGCAGGCAAGGAAGTCTCTGCGAATCTCTAAATGGACCAAGAGTAATTAGATTGTTCTTGAATAAACTATAGCGAATGATAATGAAATGAAATACATGTGGTTGATCACGATGAAACACATTCACTCCTACGGAAGGCAAAACACGCAATTGGTTGTGCTATGAGAACTGAGTTCGTTGCTTATTAGCTGTTAGATTCTGATATAATTACTACAAATATCGGGACCATGCGATAGCCACAAGAAATACGCCGGTACTGCAATTAAACTCAGAAGTTTTTCGATTATTTGGAAAATCAAAAATGAAACGAACTAGAGCAGCTGACTTGGCTCTCTTCACGTTCTAGTCATACATCGCATGGAAACTAAAAAATGCACACTCATTTCATCGGCAAAGATCTCAAGTTTGACTAGCGAATGAATAGACAATTCCATCTCTAATTTGGTGCGACATCCATTCAGTTTTCATAAAAAATTCGTTTTTTGCAAGATAAAATTTTAGCCAATTGGCGTCTCATTTTCAAGCATGGTGCGGCCTCCGTACTTAAGCAGAATAAAAGCTGTCTGATTTTGTACTGCTCCTTCAACATCGTGTATCTCAGATTTTCTACTTTATCTATTTCTTTGAAATGTTCAAAACATGCAACACTGACTCGTCGATTTAAAATTAACTCGTCCAATGCTATTACACGAAATTTTCCGTCTTGTCTTTCTGAAAGCTGTAGAAGGCAAGCTATTTAGGATCGTCCGTTTTGTTTTATTCTATGACCGTGTGTTCGCAGAATTGTTCCATCTTGTCGATTTTTATGTGTTCACAGAATACAAACAAGTGACTACCTTTTCATTCTCTCCCTGTGCGTTGATCGTCTTACGCATAGCTGATTCCTTACGAAGCATGTTGACAGTGGTGAATCAGATCACTGGCAGATCAGACGTCATCACATATCATTGAGTTGATGATTGCGGTTAAATGACGCATCCGAAATGTGCGCCTAAGTTAGCAAGATTGACTAGGCATACAATAAAGCAGGCATTTAGACGATTTTTGAAAATCAGACTGAACTACACCATTAGCGTCACTACTCCCCCGTGTTCGTAGCTTCGACGATTGAGACGTAGTCAGACTTTTATCTGGAGCATTGCGATCTTATGGCCCTTCCTGCCGATTTCCAATGACACTTTCGGGCTCGACCAATGGACCGGAAGATCCCTAAGCCAAGCATCTAGCCTCTGTGCCACGGAGACCACCCTGCAATACATATTAGATAAGCTAATATTTTATAGACATGATAGGTCCAATGGCTTGAAATAATTGATGAAAAAAAACGATAAATGCCTACAGCTGTGTTCTATGAAATGTGGGTGATGGAGATCAAAAGAACTAAAATCGGAAGGTACATGTATAATTTTCAGTGGATACCTATTGTACTTGTGGCACTTCATGGTATATCTGCAATAGATTCCTGATAAAAGATTCTCAAGACTTTTTATGCGTTGCTTGCGCGATTTTTTTATTTATCTAATCTGTATTTCCAAGCATTTGCTAATAGATTATCGTATCAATTAACAGTTTTTTTAAACCCAATTTTAATTGAAATTATTAAATTTCTAATGAGACAAATGGTCTAAATATTAGAAATAATGCAAGTTATTCTAACTACAAACTTCTAATCAATGAATTTGATATCATATCAAAACATTCAGAATTGCTCGATTTTCGATTAATCGCGATTCGGGATCACGCAAAAGTCGAATTTCACCCGCCACTGGTAACAAGTAAATTCCTTACTAAAAGTCTTTCCCTCTTTGAGACTGATCTGTAACTGGAAACAGTATTGAACATGCATCATAAGCGTTGAACATGTGAAAGTTTTTCCTATCTGATGGGTCATAATGCAAGTTTTCTTGTTTTCAGGCGATGTTGCTCCAACTTACGACAGCAATCGGCGCTATGTTGGGAACATTGTGCAGTTTGATGGCTCAGGGTGCAGGAACGGCAGCCACTAGTTGGATTTTGCCATTCACCGCTGGTGGATTTATCTATATAGCTACTGTATCTGTAATACCCGAACTGCTACAAGACTCAAAGCCCGGTCAAAGTGCCAAAGAAATCTTCGCCATGCTCATTGGAATAGGAATGATGATTTTTATTGCTTTGTATGAGTAATCAAGGCGATATGATTCATGGAGCAGGCAATCTTTTATGGTTATCTCTTAACTGCGAGCTAACCTGGTCAATGTCATCAACGATTATTTCGTATCGTTGGTTATTGAAGGGTTCTTGATACCTTTCCCCTGAGGCAAAGCATTTTTTGTCGGAAATATAACTTTCAATACGTTGTTGTATCCGGATAATTACTTTACTTGATTTAATTTCCTTTCTTAAAATATTTGAAATATTTTTTGCCTACAATCTTCTATTAGCCAGGTATAAATGATGCTATAGATACATCACTGTAATGACTGTATTGCGTGTTAAAACTTTAAAGTAACATGAAATGATCATTTCAGTAGGACACTTATGCTAATTAGTTCCGCAATAAAGTGAAAGCAATCAATTTTGGTATTATGAAATTTCCAAGTTTTGAATGTAAATCGGTATTTATTTGAATGTCTGACGTTTGTTTTAGTTCATGGAAGTTTGGAATAGTTCAAAAAAACAATTGCCCAATTTTCTGTTCAATGTGTCAGCGACAGATAAATTGCACACGGTTATAAGAAACACGCATGTGACAACGAATCAAATGAAAATTGTATTTTTCTTATTTTCTCTGGTCTCTTGCACGGGCGGAGACTTCGGTGCAACTGCAAAATTTGCAGACTAAATTCATTTTATTTTTGCCTTTTTATAGCAGTAAAGTATTTGTGATGATATTTGCGAGTCATGTCAGGAACAATGAGTCGGCTTTAAACCGTCCCTTGACTCTTTCCTTGAGGGTTAATTTTGATCGTAAGCAGTTTGCATACCGAAAATAAATCAAGTCAATAGAAACTTGTTTTGAAATACTCTCTGATTTTTTTGACATGTTTTTGCATGCTGTCTCTACTAGACTGCTAAATAAGCCTATCAATCGCTGTCATAGAAACAGTTTCAGATTATGACCGATGCAATATTAATATGAGCGTCATACTTAAGTAACGTCGTGGAATGACAATTTTCGACGAAGCTTTTCAGCAGACAATTTGGTGTTCTTGAAAAAGAATTGGTATTGATTAGTTCAGATGAATGTAGGCTATACGAGGAATCACAAAAAATTGATATTTTTAAACTATATTTACAAAACATGGGTTATTGCAAATAATCTGAAAGTACATGCAGGTGTTGCCAGTTTAAACAAATTTTGTGCAAAATTATAGAAATATGGGTCAATGAGCATGAGTTAGTGCCAGCATTGAGCAAAATCTTGGTCTAATTATTGCCACAGATGTTCACATCCAAAGACTGGAAGATGTTAAGATTAAACTCGCATAATTGGAAACTAAAGATATAGCATGTGTTGTGTACAAAAATGTCTATGGCAGGTCCTATCTGACAATGTGTAGAAATTGTTCGATAGGTCACCAGGTGACATTTTCACGCGTAATTACGGAGCACCCAAAACGTCCGTTTAGGGCAGTTTATGCCTCTGCGCGCGTGGATGCGCCGCACTAAGAGTCAACAATCACGTGATCTGGTGCTGTCAAAGCATGGGGAATGTTTATGGATACACGCGGGCGAGCGTATAGTTTACGCGTCATCTGCGGTTGTCCGCTTGCCGCTTAAGCCACGCATGAACCGCTTAGCATGTTCATTTAGCCTCTTCAGACACATTTTGTAGCCTCTGATAGACACATGTGACGCAAAGTCTATATAACAGGACTGCCGACATATGTTGCAGTAATGTCACGTTTAATTCTACGGTTGTTTAGCGTCATGTGTAATTGAGCGTGGCATGTCACCCAGTGGTATGTTCGAGGACAATGAATTGCTTCCACAAGCTAAACATGCGGAGATAAGGAAGTTTTCAATCTTTGAAATTGCAGTGTCTTGGTTTACATCAGCAAAAAGGTTACGGTTCTGATTATTGGATGGGCCGCTACAGATCTATTCCCATTTTTCAACTGAGGATGCAACTCAAACTTCAATTATTCCATTTAAATTCAGAACATTCACTAGGTGACATGTCATCGCTCAATTACGCGTAATTACACATGACCCTAAACATCCGTACGCGTGACATTTGTGCAACATATGTCGGCAGTCCTGTTACATAGACTTTGCGTCTCATGTGTCTGCATGTATCAGAGGCATGAACACTCTGAAAGGACCTAAATTTCATGTTCAGGGAAGACAGAACATGCTTAGTGGCTCATCCGTGGTTCAAGCGGCGACAACAACAACCGTAGACGACGCGGAAACTAGAAACGCTCGCCCGGGCTTGTTCATAAACATTCCCCGTGCCTTGACATCATCAGATCACGTGATTGCTGACTCCTGGTGCAACGCGCACGTACTCGTGTACTCGTATAAACTGCCATTAACCACGGATGCTTGGGGTGCTCCGTAATTACGCGTGGCCAGACCATTTCAAAATACTATTGCTATTTAAATATGTTGCAATAACCGGTATTGCAATATATTTATTCCACCACCTTTGAGGCGCAAATACTATTGCAATACATTGCAATATATTGCAATAGTATTGTAACCTCTGTACTTTCGTGTTAAGGTCATTATCGGCGAACGGAAATATGTGACACTCTCCTGAACTTTCATGATCTGATTAATGTCTTCACTGTCAGATCGCAAGACAAAAATAGAAGATGCACGGGGAAACTCGCGGCAACTGAAAGTGCTTTGATTGCTGATCGCGTTTCTAGTCCAATGGCGCGCAGAGCAGCTCCGCGGTATCGGCGATTGCCAATGCGTGGCGGTGGTTTCTAACGGATACTACAGAAGGTTGACCAAGCCAAATCTCCATATTTAAAATGAGGATCAAAGACCTCGTTGGGACGGCACTGCTACCTCTATCACTCTTCTTCCATCTTCTCCTCACTACTTGTAAGTCTCGTCTTGGTTGAGCTGAGGCTCAATACACATATATTATATTGGAAACGTCGTTTTGTCTTCCTTCTTTATTGGATTCCATAACCGCATCGGATTTGAACTCGGCTGGGTCCGATAACCTGTCTTAAACAGAAATAAGACTAGGTTGCATTGGAGGTCCCACCGTGTCCGAGTCTGGTTTTCTCTCTCTTCTTCTCCTTCTACTCTATGTCAACAGTCCGTCGACAGGGAATCTATGGAAATAGGTAAGTAAATAATTTCCTATTCTGAACGGTCGACATTTCTAAATTACTGATATTGTCTTATGCATCTTTGAATATTATATTTTCATTACCGTTTATATTCAATACTAAATAGTCTAGACGCATAGTGTGTGGCCAGCGCTATTGTCGAAATCGCATTCCCCAAAAATTATCGGTGTAATTGAGTAAAGTGAATTATTGATTAGCGCGCGTTTAGAAGGTGTAAATTCCTTCTAGTCCCTGAGTTGAAACGAGACCCAGGTGAATTGAGTATCAGGCCTGATTGTAAGAAAGGCTGTGTTGTGAAATATTTATTGCCGCGGCGTATCTGTTCCTTAAGATATAAGAATAGGCCTATATTTCGTTTGTAATTGTGCATTTCGGCAACATCCTTAAAGTTGTAACTTTACATTTCGAGTACAATCCTCAACTTTAGTTGTAATCCATCTATACTGGCAAGTCACAATATATATCATACACGAAGTCGAACCATGACGGCAGTAGAGGACTTGGTACTCCGCATCCAACATGTGTCGCAGTCTCTGGCGGACATCCAAAGTAATGATAAAAGACTAAATCTTCCCGTTGGTACCTCCGCCTTAATTCTAAAACCATTTTCCGGTGACCTGCAAGACTCCAACAACCAATGGAGTGAGTTCGAATCACAATTCGAGCTCATCGCAAACGCCTTAGGCTGGAAAAATGATCAAAAAGTGGCTATGTTACCTCTTTATCTAACCGGCCATGCCCGGGAAATTTATCGTGGGTTACCAGGCATCTATAAAGCCGATATTACTTCTCTTCTCGAAGAGCTAAATTAGAAACAATCACAGATTGTCTACACAAGGCAAAGTATTTTTCTACATTAGACCTCGCTTCTGGATTCTGGCAATTAGATGTAGCAGAAGAGGATAGACATAAAACTGCATTTACAACACATCTTGGTAATTTTGAGTTCGTCAGAATGCCTTTTGGTTTGAGTAATAGTCCGGCATCATTCATTTCGGCACTAGAACTTGTATTGGCTGGACTACAATACGTCGATTGCATAACGTATTTAGATGACATCATAATTTTCGCGGAAACATTTACAGAACACCTGCAAAAATTAGAACGAATACTCAAGCGTCTCACTGAGTACGGCCTGAAACTCAAATTATTGAAATGCGAATTCATAAAGCCAGAGGTTCAATTTCTGGGTCATGTAATGTCCGGCAACGGCCTACGTCCTATAAAAACTAATATTGAAAAAATTGAAAACTATCCTACGCCAGTAAATACGAAACAAGTTCGTCAATTTTTAGGCTTGTGCAGTTATTACCGACGCTTTGTCAAAAATTTTGCCAAAATAGCGGCACCACTATTTGAGCTCATCAATAAGGACAAAAAGTTTTATTGGCAACAGGCTCAGCAAGTCTCTTTCTTAAAGCTACGTAAAGCTTTAGTTTCACCACCAATTCTAACATACCCAAACTTTGATAAGCCATTTTATCTCCAGTCAGATGCTAGTGACACGGCAGTAGGAGTTGTTCTTAGTCAATACGTTGACGGCAGAGATCATCCAATCGCCTATGCCAGCAGAATACTACAAAAACCAGAAAGGGCATATCCGACAGTCGAGAAAGAAGCCGCAGCCCTAATATTTGGAGTTAAGCATTTTCGAGAATATCTTTGGGGAAAAAAGTTCTATTGCATCGTCGATCATGCACCTCTTAAATATCTCCTGAATCATAAAGACCCCTCTTCACGTTTGATGAGGTGGTCACTTTATTTGCAACAATACAATTTTGAAATTGTTTATAGACCAGGACGAATCCACTCTAATGCCGATACACTCTCACGTCTACCCGAACACAGAAATTCGATGAGTGAGATCAAATCTAAATACGACTTCTCATCAGTCCAAATTTTACAGCAACAGGACCCTCTGTATTCTGCTCTCATGCAGAAGTTGCGCGGAGAACCATTACCAAAAAATTTGCCAAGACAATTCTCAAGATTTATCACCGAAGAATGGTACAAATTCCGCATTGTAAAGGGTTTATTATATTTCAAACTAACAAACACGTTCGGAAATGACTTAGCTTTGGCCCTTCCTCACGACATACGCAGAAAAGTTTTCATAGAATTACATGAAGGCGCTTTTGGAGGACACCTAGGAATAGAGAAAACTACAGCGCGTATTGCAAGATTTTACTACTGGCCTACATTAAAGAAGGATGTGACTGATTGGTGTCAAGCGTGTATGGCTTGTGCAACCAAGAAAAACCCCAAACAAAAATTAGTGGTACCAATGGTTTCAATCCCGGTAAAAAGACCTATGTCCAGGCTAGGAATAGATCTCATTGGTCCACTACCCGTGACTTTGAATAGCAATAAATACATAGTAGTCTTTTCAGATTATTTCACGAAATGGCCCGAAGCTTTCGCAGTTAGTGACCAGAAAGCAACAACTGTTGCCCGACTGTTTGTCGAAAATATTATCGCTGTTCATGGTTGCCCCGAATCCTTATTATCCGATCGAGGTAGAAACTTTACTTCTGAGTTATTGCGCGAAGTTTGTAGACTCACAAATACCGAAAAAGTGTACACTACGGCCTACCATGCTCAGACAGATGGTTTGGTAGAAAACTTTAACAAAACCTTACTGACAATGCTATCCTTTTATACAAGTAGAAACCAAAAAGATTGGGATACAATTTTTACCATACGTTTTGTTCGCCTACCGATCCGCCGCTTATAATTCGACCAAAGAAAGTCCATTTTTCTTATTGTACGGTCGCGACCCACGTTTGCCTAATGACTTAGTATTGCGTGAATTCTCAGATTCTTCACAAAGCGTGGATGAATACAAACATAACCTCGCCAAGCGTTTAGAAAGCGTATGGCATGTCACAAGTGCCACCATCAAGGAGGCCCAACAAAAACAAAAGAAATATTATGACCGCAATGTAACTTTTTCCGCCGAAAACCTAGCGGTAGGGGATAGAGTGTATCTTTATATCCCTAGTCGAACAAAAGGATTGTCCCCCAAACTTCAATGCCGTTGGAAAGGTCCGATGAGGATATTAGAAATTACGAATACTAATTGTAAGATAGTCCCAATCCGAGAGCCACGTTCAAAGCCGCAATGGGTTCACATAAATCGACTCAAACTGGATAAAGCAGCAGGACTTCCGCCAGCCATTGAGATGGAAGGAAACGAGGAAGGAACAGAGAACCAAGAATTGGTTATTGACGAAATTGAAGATGAAATAGATAATGATGAAATAGTTGCGCAACAAAATGACATGTCCGGAACGCGGGTCGTTCCCAGTGATTGCACTGACCTCACAGGAGAGGCGGAAAGAATTATTCAACCGGTTGAGAGTCACCGATACCCCCTTCGAAATAGAAAAGTAACTTATCCTAACTAATTTTTGTTGACCGTTCAGCATAAAATTCATATATATCCTAAGTAACTATATCAAACTAGTAAAAGTACATTGAGAATAACTTGTATAAACCCAGAGTGCTGTCTATTGAAGTCAACTATAGATTAAAACTAGGTATTGACAATAGCTTGTGGGACAAGTGTGGTGTACAGGATAATATCCATTATTTATTAGTAACTATACAGGAGTTACCTGCCTATATACCTATACATTATATCTCTATATGTGATGTCCCAAGTTAGTCTCTTTCGAAAGATTGTTGAAGAAGTCACATGTCTGTCGAATTTTGGGAGATCATTGTACAATATTCTAGTCTTGCTTATTTGTGACTAAAGTGATTAACTCTATAACTCACTGCAACTTCTCTGCAGATTCTTGTGCTACATGTGTGATACATGAATAGTTCTGAGGTGATAAAATTTTTAGCTCCCATCAATTTGCACTAATAATTCTATACATAGAGAGGTCAGCATGAGAATGTTGTCAAGTATGAGTGTGTTGTTACAGGAATAGATAGACTAATTTCTTTGCATGATCATCCTTCCAGGGTTATTGTCGAGTGATGAGACTATCTTATTGCATGTCTTCTATTGATAATCTTCTGTAAGAGTGTAAGTGTCGTATCTATATCTCCCTTGTTGTTGTGAACGTTATTTTTATCTGCATGTAGATAGTAACTATAAATTTTTACGACTTTGCTTGCTTCGAAGTTTGCAGTGTACTTGTATAATACCTCTCTCTCTCTCTTTGTAATCTGTCACACATTTTTCACCTCAGCCTCATATATGTGTAAATGTATGTACAATTGTATGCATGTTCTTATGCTACACCATCACATGTGCTCCTTACAATTAATTCTATTGCGTATATTTTTCATAGCCTCAGCTTTTCGAAAACGAGACCTCTTCTCTTGATTGTAATCTTCCGTCTTCTCTAGTAGCAGAACAGTGTCATCTATGCGTATCAACCTCTGAACAATTATTCTTCGTGCATCGGTTGCCCTCTCTCGATATGATGACGGGGACGTCATTCTACAAAGGGCGAACGTATGTAACCTCTGTACTTTCGTGTTAAGGTCATTATCGGCGAACGGAAATATGTGACACTCTCCTGAACTTTCATGATCTGATTAATGTCTTCACTGTCAGATCGCAAGACAAAAATAGAAGATGCACGGGGAAACTCGCGGCAACTGAAAGTGCTTTGATTGCTGATCGCGTTTCTAGTCCAATGGCGCGCAGAGCAGCTCCGCGGTATCGGCGATTGCCAATGCGTGGCGGTGGTTTCTAACGGATACTACAGAAGGTTGACCAAGCCAAATCTCCATATTTAAAATGAGGATCAAAGACCTCGTTGTGACGGCACTGCTACCTCTATCACTCTTCTTCCATCTTCTCCTCACTACTTGTAAGTCTCGTCTTGGTTGAGCTGAGGCTCAATACACATATATTATATTGGAAACGTCGTTTTGTCTTCCTTCTTTATTGGATTCCATAACCGCATCGGATTTGAACTCGGCTGGGTCCGATAACCTGTCTTAAACAGAAATAAGACTAGGTTGCAGTATTGTCTAGGAGATCAAATGATTGTTCTGAGAAATAATAGTTACATACTAGCGCTTAGCGACCACCTGTATCATAATAATGACATCATGAGACGTTCATATTTCGGTTAATGATTTTTTACTATAGAGCCAAAATAAATAACATCACGAAAAAAAGAACACATCGAGCCAAAACTTCTACACATCTTTGCGGAAAACGCAATAGAGCCAAACATAAGCTCTACACTACCACACTCACCTTCAAGTAAAGTTTCATCAAAATCCATCCAATACTCTGTCCTACACAGCCTTCACAATATCACGAAAACGACAAAAATTCAATCCTTAAAACACACATCGAGCCACAACTTCTGCGCACCTTTGCGGAAAACGCAATAGAGCCAAACTTAAGCTCTACACTACCACACTCACCTTCAAGTAAAGTTTCATCAAAATCCATTCAATACTCTGTCCTACACAGCCTTCACAAGTTTGAAAATATGGCCTATTCAGCGACATTTCAAACTTTCAAACACATCGAGCCACAACTTTTGCGCATCTTTGCGGAAAACGCAATAGAGCCAAACTTAAGCTCTACACTACCTCACTCACCTTCAAGTAAAGTTTCATCAAAATCCATTCAATACTCTGTCCTACACAGCCTTCACAAGTTTGAAAATATGGCCTATTCAGTGACATTTCAAACTTTCAAACACACATCGAGCCACAACTTCTGCGCACCTTTGCGGAAAACGCAATAGAGCCAAACTTAAGCTCTACACTACCTCACTCACCTTCAAGTAAAGTTTCATCAAAATCCATCCAATACTCTGTCCTACACAGCCTTCACAAGTTTGAAAATATGGCCTATTCACCTCAAGGGAGATACGGGTGGCATTGTCACCAAATGTGAGATATGCATATATTTGCAGTTTTGCAGAAATTACAGCGGAATTAAATGATCATGATTGTAATGCAGAAGCGATGATGGTATTTTACAGGTTCTCATGACAGTCTTGGAGATTTAATGTTTACTAAATTAGCATTTCGATGGGAGTAGTGAAAACTGTGCCCTACTTGCCACGGATAGGTACATGGATAGGTACATGTAAAGTTTAGTGTTATCAATAGGTACATGGATAGGTACATGTAAAGTTTAGTGTTATCAATAGGAACATGGATAGGTACATGGATAGGTACATGTATACTTTAGTTATCGATAGGCACATGGATAGGTACATGTATAATTCAGTGTTATCAATAGGAACTTGTATGAGATCTGTTTTACTGGATAGGTACATGTGTTTGGTACACTCAGTTGAGTACACTGTGTTTGGGAACGTCTATGATCGAACTTGTGTGGTTTGGTTCTGAGCACTTGGGTACGTACCGATAGACGTCCGTTGTTTGATTTTGAATGGGTTTGCTCAATTGCGACTATTGTGACAATTATTTTTAATGTAGCACTATTTAGATGTGAAACTTTACTGTGCAGTTATGATTTAGTTGCTCCCCAATAAGAAAACCAATTCCAGAACTATGTTTAAAATGAAAAGACAAGAGATTTACAATGTAAGTTTAATTTAAGCGTGAAAAATAAATGACGGGTGCAAATCACGTCCCTCAGGCGACTCCATGATCTTCAAGAAGTCATCACACCACTCATGGAATGTCGGATTTTTACTAAAGTCATGGTCACATTCGTGTACCGGACACTTCACCGGTAGTCCATTCCGCCTTTGAAGTGCAGAGACAGTCAAGGTCTTCCATAGGGCCACTTTGCAGCCGCAAGACAGATGCATGGTCATGTCCAACTGACCTCCCATAATGACTTGGCTGTCATTTTGAAAATAAAATAGTGGTTTTGAGGACATGCTTCTTGTTATGGAACGTTGAGGATAAGTACTTAACAGTTTGGAACAATGTCATCCTTTATATAGTTATATATATTCTTTAGGGAAGTACGGTACCTCTCTGATTGGCTGTTAGGATTTCCTTTGTTTAAAAAGTATATAAGTCCGAGGTTTGTACCAATTCTTATCAAAGGTTCTAATCCTCACGTTTACAAGTTACAATTATTTTAAATCTACAAGTCATAATGGATCGCAAACAGAAAGCCGCAGTTGAGAACGGTACTGCTGATCGTACCACTTCGCCAGTGGAACGTACCAGTACACCTCCCCAATCTCCGATGGAGCGATCGACAACACCAAACGAGCCGGTGGTGTTCACCCAAGCCCCTGCATCGCCCGACTACTCGAGTGATGAGGATAGTGACGTATCAATTGAGACGATGCGTCACATGAATAAGAAGTCCATGCGAACGCCACTTTATGGACGGGTCACGGTCAAAGTCAAGAACGCCCCGAAAAAGTATCACACCAAACGGGTGTTCATGAGGATGGAGCCGAACGAGCGGAACCTCACAACCGCTCTCGAATTTTCGGTCATCGACCTTGACACACCACGTCGCTGTCCCTGTGCGCCCAAGAAGACCAGGATCCATGTGCAAGTGGACTTGAAAAAACTTGTACCCTTTCCTTACCTTGATGACATTTAGTGTGTTTTTTCTTAATCTCTTTATTTAATATTTATTTGTATATATGAACAGACTTGTTTTATCATTTCACAAATCGGTCTTCAATTAAGGTCTGAATGGGAAAGGGGAATAACTATCTACAATTAATGATGTTCAATAACTGAATTGAAACAAAAAATCAAGTATGAAGACTTCAACTTGAAATAAATAGGAACATATAACTTTTAAAGAAACAGTTATGTTGTTAATTTTAAAATGCTTGTAGCAGTCCAGGATGATATCATACATGTGTCATACACGACACCATAAGAATGAGAATGAAAAGACCTTTAGAATGATATAAGGTATGTACCTATTCGATGGGAAAATCCTAGTTGTATGCAACTGTATGCAAGCAGACAAATGTTAGATTTTTAAATTCACTAAGTTTTTCGCCCATTCTTTAAAGACATGTAGCTCTCTAGTTATATGTCATACATGTGTCATACAATACACCATTAGAATCAGCATGAAAAGAGCATTCGAATGATATATTGTATGTACCCATTTGATGAAAAAATCCTAGTTGTATGCATCTGTATGCAACTTGAAAAATTCCAAGTTTTTTTACAAAAATGACTAAGTTTACAAATTTTCAAAGTTAAAGTTTTACAACTAAAAATGACCATAATATACAAACCTCTACACTTGACCTTGACCTTAGACCTGACCTTGACCTTTGACCTTCATACACTTCATACACTTCATACACTTCATACACTTCATACACTTCATACACGGCGGGGGGGGGCCTCAAAATTTCTCGGGCGCTTCGCGCCCTCGAAATTTTTCGGATTATAGGGTAAATAAATTTTCGAGTGCGCTTCGCGCACTCGAAAATTTATTTACCCATGGGTTCCGGGTGCCATAGATACTCTTCTTGCTTCCCTAACCCTAACCCTAACCCTAACCCTAACCCTAACCCTAACCCTTAACCCTAACCTAGTATTTCAATTTGATTATTTGAATTTTGGCGCGAAATTCAAATTTTCGAAAAAATCTTTAAATTTGATTATTCGAATTTTGGCGCGAAATTTGAATTTTCGAAATTTAGCGCTTAATTCAAATTTTAATGTTCTATTCAAACCACACGTTTTATAACTTCAAATATGAATCATTATATGACTATTAATAATAACATGTATATCAAATAATACATCAGTCCATCAGTTCATATTACTTTGAATTCACTCTACTGTTTACATGTAGAAATCTTTCAACACATATGATGGCACTTCCATTTCTAAGGTTAAAAATAAACCAGCTGTTCCAATTCTTGTTTGAGTTATCAATTTTGTTTAACCGTACCAATTCCAAGATGTGATGTCATAAGGTCTTTGTTCATAGTTGCTTTGTCAATTTCATATATAAAGAAGTTGTACACAACGAATTTTCACTCATTTTCAAATTATTTAGTGTCCATAACAGAGGTCGTTCTTCGTTCCTCCGTTCTCCGGTTCTTATTACAATTCTAAAGTGAGTTTCATTGTCATGTTCTGCTACTTTATAGGATATTCGGGAGTAGGAACATTATTAAGTTTTTATAACCAAATAGCTTTAAATATAGAAGCTTGGGTTTTTAGGATAGGAACACTTTATGTTATATTATTAACCATGTTTTTTTATTTTAATTTTTCATCCTATATTAAGTCACTGAGCGAGAGACATGAATATATCAGTTTAAATGTAAGTGTATTTGAATCAACAAGATTTTCACAGTTTGTAAATAAATAAAAAGATACCTAAATAAAGCCTTCATCCATTTTAAATATTCAGTCTGTCATCTGCTAACAGATGTATAAAATTCAAGCTTGTTTAATTAAACAAATTGAGGATTGGTTGAAATTTTCGAAATTTCACTTTCATTTCATTAAATTAATTTCGAAATTAAATAATAGTAAATCAGCTGTTTCCAAATTTCAACTCTTCTTATGAGCTAACCCTTTTCGAATAAATATCTAATTTTCGACTTTCGGTTTCAATTTCAACTTCAAATTTTATTTCTTTCTCAGATTTCTCCAATATGAAAGTAGCACTTAATAGAGCTTTGTTGATGGTATGCAAATGCGTTCTCGTTTAACAAGAGATTAAATTATAATCAATTTTTTCCTATATAGAAATCGTCCGACAAGAAAGTATTGCGCGACAACGGCTGATATTTCACTACTGTGAAACATGCCATCTGCCTGTTCGTCATGCCAACAAGAGTGGCCACAAAGACTGCATATTCAAAGAGGATTTCACGTACCTCTATTGCTTAACCTGCAAGACATATGAGAGGAGCAACGACAAGGTCAACAGCGACTCAGCAAAAGCCTTCATTGCCAAACACACGCCCTGTTCCCAACAGAATGGCCGGAAAGGCATCAACCTTACCTCCAAGGCAGAGAAAAAGAAATTGGAGAGGCTTTTTAACAAGGAAAGGCCGACTGAAGGCGTGCTCTCACAAGTGGACGAGCCTGAGATAAAGAAAGCCCCCAAGTCCCGAGCACCTAAGAAAGTCCCCAAGTCTCGAGAATTTATTGATGAGACTTTGAGTGATTTTGAGGTAAGTGCAGTCAATTCTAAATGCTAACTTGAACGGACAACTGACTCACAGTTGACAAAAAGTACTGCTTCCTTTAGATTAAAATGAATTTGTTGTTAACACATTTCATTACATGGTGATGCCCCCACCGAAGAAAGCCAAGGTGTTGGTGCAGAAGAAACTGGTCGTTCAAGATGTGAGATTCTATTTACTCAGGTTAGTAATCGTGTGCATAAATTAAATCAATATTTCATAAATATTTCAGTGTGAGGTGCCCCGACCGCTGAAAGTCAGTTTCGAAGACAATAATGCGGTGGAAAACTTGCGAAAGGTAAGAAAATAATTTGCTTATTACTTCTTAATGTGAAATTGAACATGAATTTCTATTTTCAGCGGTTTCCAAGTGTCCAAAGGTATCCTGCAATACCTCGGTTGAATTCGCCGGAAAAGAAAACCATCTCAAGTCCCGTAAGTGTGATTTTCATGGTCTACGATTCGATATCAGACAACAATACCTGGAAAAAAACTTTACATGTATATAGTCTATGTCTATATTAATTCTCATTAATATCTATTTAGTTATAAAACATTATCACATTTTCGCTGCAGGCTGTACGATCTTTGTCCCTTAAAAGACATCAGCGGAGCTTTCTGTCTACGCCGGCGACCACCACATCTATAGAGGATAACGAGGAGAGGCCCTACTCCATCCATGAATCATCGGGCGATTCCTCGTCATCTGATGACGACGTCTCCACCACGTCGTCTCCAACATCCTCATCCGATGACGATAATTCGATTGCAAATGTAAGTTTAATGCTTAGATGACTGCATCAGCAGAGAACTTTTCCATTGTAATTTAGAAACCCACTTGAGTAAAAATTTATTAATCTGCAATAGATCAATTTATCTTCTAGAATGATTCGATGGTTCTTTCGGAGGATGAAGGTGGATCCAATCGAGGGACAATCGAGCTGAAGGTATGTGAAATTCACATTTGGAGTTAATAAATGTCAACAAGTTAATTTTAATTTATGTAATTGAATTTACATAGTGTTAATTTTAATTTTGATAAATGTTAACAATTGCAAATAGTTCATAAACAATTGTTTCTTTTCGTTTACAGGACTCCGTGATGCATGCATCACAGGAGGTCTCCTTCAGCAACATCCGGGCATCCCCGAGCTGGAGTGTCCGCCTGCCGCCGTCCCCAATGATCTGCTTGGCTCCATCATCCCCTGCACGTCTTCCCTTGCCGGTATCTCCTCCGAACCCATTACTGACGCCAGGTGCAGCTCCTTCCTCCCCGGTACTACTTCCCACAACACCTCGCCCAGTTGCAGCTCTACCATCGTCGGATGTGACGGCTCCTCTCCCAGTGCGGGATTATAACGTCGACTTGGACGCAACCTCGACAGAAGAGGATATGCAGACCAAGTTGCGTCTCTGCCAGGAGCGCCTACAGCAGGCAGAGGAGCGGGAGAAGAAAATGAAGGAGGAGAATAGAGGCTTAATTGAATCTGTGAGGAATCTAAGACAATCCAATCTCCTGTTGGCCTCCCAGGTTTCAAACAGCCGTAATCATGAAAAGGATACTTTAATTCATATTGAGTGCATGAACAATGCAATAAGAAAAGTGAAACTGACTCACATGAACGATTACAGCGTCTGCGTAAAAGGATGCAATCATTTGAAGCTGAATCACAGCGGAATTGTAAAGTGCGCCAAACTTTAACTTTAACTTTTATCTTCTTTCATTTAGAAAAAAGAAATTATCAAACATGTTATGTTTTCTCTTTGCATCAGATCGGAACATATGGTATTGGCTGGTGATGACGCTGACGTCATTAGATGGTAGATGTATATAAGGGCTTGCTAATTTCAATCCTCATCAATAATCATGGTTGTCTGTACCAAGTGTGGAAAAGTGTTCACTCTCATAGGCAATTTGCAACGACATGAAAAATTTTGTAAGTTAGGAAAAACGTATCAATGTAGCAAGTGTCCATATAAGACGAATAGGATGGATAATCTTAAGAGACATAAACTTGTATGTAATAATAAACCGAATGATAGCATAATAGAATCAAATTCAAATAATCAAAATAGATCTACTTCTAAGCCAACAACCAGCGCTTCAACTAACATACAAAACTTTATGCAATACTGCTCTCGGTGTGGCAAAACGTATAACTCTATAAGTAGATTTCGACAGCATATGAATGTACATAACACAAATAGTGAGATGAATATGCATAATAACTATGGAACTGTTAGTCTCAGTGAAAGCGCACTCAATGGTCATGCACGTGTGTATGATATCACGCCAACAACACCTACTGTGGACATAACATCATTCTTAGAAAGCATGCGTTCCATGTTAGGGAATTTAGTGTCTGACTTACTAAGGAGCTATCAATTGCGCGGTCGTCTGATTGCACAAATTCGTTATGTCCGTTCTAATCCTCAAGAAGAAGAAACTTTTCTCGCACACTTTACCTCATCATCCTCAAACTATATTTATGACTATGATGCTTGGTTTCAGGATCATCTAAATAGTCTAATAAATCATATTGAAGCCTTCACAAAAAAGGGTAGCAATTGGATTATAGCTGATGTACAAAATATAGAGTTCAATGTAATAACAAGTCCAATACTGTCAGGTGGACAATCATTTCCTCTACCAAAGAAGTTAAAAAACTCTAAAGCTGTCATTAATGTTAATTCAAATGCAAATGATTGCTTCCTATATGCAGTTTTATCAATATTGCATTATAATGAAGTACCTTATTCAAGGAATGAAGTAAAATCATATAGTGAGTGGACATCTGAGCTAAATATGGAAGGCATTTCCACACCAGTATCAATCAAAGATATTCCAAAATTTGAGAAAAATAATGATATTAAAATTAACATTCACTTTTATGAAAATGGACTCAAAGGTGTTCGTTACAATAGTAACTTTACTGGTAGGCAAACGGTTAATATTTTGCTAATTCTAAACAATGGAGTAGCACACTATTGTGGAATTCCAAAGCTGTCAAGATTGTATAGGAGAACTTTAAAAAGACATAAATACTTCTGCGAAAGATGCACTCAGTCATTCACATATAAGACAACACTAGAACGACATTTCCAGTTTTGCATTCGAGGAAAAGCACAAATAGAAAAAATGCCGACAGATCTAAAAGTACTAACAAGTAGCATGGAATATCAACTAAGTCCTCCTTTAGTAATTTATGCAGATATAGAGTGCTACATTGATAATAAAATACATAAACCTGCGGCTATTGGAGCTTATCATGTCTGGCATAATGCCCTTCAATCAAAATTTGAAAACAAGTATTACCTCTTTGAGGGAGAAAATTGCATTATTAGTTTCTTGCACCACTTAGAAACTGTAGCCCAAGACTTATATGACAACCAATGTGCAACAACTAGGCAGCCAATGTCACTGTCAGCGGATGAAAAAGCACGCCACGAGAATGCAGAATGTTGCAACAAATGTAAATCAAAATTCAGCGATGAAGTCATAAAAGTTCGTGATCATGATCATATCACCGGACGATATAGGCAAACATTATGTAGGAAATGCAATCTCCGGTTAAGACTTAACAGACGGGAGCTCCCCATATTTTTCCACAATTTTAAAAATTATGATAGCCACATCGTTTGCTATAAAGCGATTGGAAGAATGAAGTCTTGGAAATTAGATGTTGTAGCAGCAACTGCTGAAAAATATATAACTTTATCCGCCAGTGTCCCTGTAAATGAATACAAAGGGAAGACAGTATACTTTAAACTAAAATTCTTAGACTCATATCAATTTCTAAGTGCATCCTTGAGTGAATTAGCCAAGGGCTTGCAAACGTATGAGCATGTAAAGACATTAAGGGTAGAATTTCCACAATTAAGTGATAATGTTTTATATCAGAAGGGAGTGTTTCCATATTCATACTTCAAAAACTTAAACACGTTGACGGAAGACTGTCTACCACCACAATTTGAATTCTATAATGATCTTACTCGTGACCACTGTTCCGATAGTGAATATGAACACGCTAACAAGGCGTGGATTGAATTTAATTGTAGCACATTTGGTGATTACATGCTGGCATATCTGAAGTTAGATGTTTTATTGTTGGCAGACATATTTGAAGTGTTTAGAGCATTGAGTCAACGTGAGGATGAAGTCGACCCTGTACATTTTGTCAGTCTCCCACATCTTAGCTTTACCTCAGCACTAAATTTCTCTTCCAATGATCCCCCACACTACATACAAGATGAAAATATGTACAATCTATTTGAACGAGGAATTAGAGGGGGTATGACTTTCACCAACATTCACCGAGCGCGTGCACGCATTGAAGAATTAGGAAATAATATACATGAAAGTCGACATTTGACCTACTTAGATGTTAATAACCTTTACGGTTCTTCACTCAGTAGGAATCTACCCCACTCAAATTTCAAATGGTTGAATGAAAGTGAATTAGATAATTTTTTAAATGAAGAAAATGTTCAAAATATAGATGATGATGGTGAAATCGGCTACATTTTTGATTTAGATTTAGAGTATCCTGCAGCCATTCATGATGACACTGCCGATTTCCCATTAGCTCCAGAAATGCAGATGATTGAAAAGAGAATGTTTTCACACTATATGAAAAATCTATATGAAAAAGTAAGACCAAATACACATTTTTCTTCTATCAAGAAACTTCTGCTCCATCAATTTGATAGGGAAAATTATGTAGTCCACTATTCAATTTTAAAATTTTACTTGAGCATGGGCATGAGAATCAAGAAGATTCATAGTGGCATAAAATTCACACAAAAGCCTTGGTTAAAAACATACATTAATATGAACTCTCAAAAGAGGGCTCAATCAAACACTGACTTCGAAAAGTCATTCTACAAATTGAAAAATAATTCTTTATATGGTAAAACAATGGAAAATGTAAGGAGAAGGAAAAAATTTAAACTAGTCAACAATGAGAAACAACTACTGAAATTGTCAAATCATCCTCTCTATGTTCAACACAAAATATTTGATGAAGATCTGGTTGGTATGGAAATGTACAAACCTTCAATAGTTTTAAATAAATTAATATATGTTGGTCAAGCAGTACTTGACTATAGTAAGTTGGAAATGTATCAATTATATTACAATGATCTAAAAGGATGTCCACTGATAAATAGAACGCGACTTTGTGGAGGTGATACCGATAGTTTCTTCCTATGTTTATACACATCACCATCTGTCCGTCTGGAAGATATACTTCTATACTTCGGTGAAAAGTTTGACTCTTCAAACTATGACAGTCATCACCGACTATACTCAACTACAAACAAAGCTAGATTAGGTTGTTTTAAGGATGAGTGTGCTGGAATGTTGCTTGAGGAAATGATCCTACTAAAACCGAAAATGTATTCCATGAAATATCTAGACTCTACGAATCATAGCATCAAACGTGCAAAAGGAATTCAGAGAGCAGCAGTTAAAAAATTGAAACATGATGACTATAGGAGTGTCTATTATAGTGAGAATGATACAACTGAAGATATGACAATTATAAATTCAAAAAATCACATAGTTAGCACAAAATCATTTAGGAAGCGAGGTCTTTCACTTTGGGAGGATAAGCGCTGTTGGCTGGATAAAAATTTATCATTACCATATGGACACTATAGCCTAGGTCTTCCCCCACCGTCGAAGAGAAGGAGATGCCTTCATGTCACAGGTGATGTAGAATAAGTCTAAATAAAAACAATATAATATTCCACTTGTAATAGATCTTGCGATTGCTGCATCTTCCGACATGTAGCAACACTTACTAATACATAAGTAGTCTTACTAAAATTGAAATTTCTACATCTTTCCGATATGTAGAAATGATTACTAATAAATAGGTAGTCCTAATGTGAATGAATATGTGAAGAATTTGTACTCAACATCATTCCGATATGTTGAACTAATAAAATAACAAACTTTAGGCAAACATTAAACTTAAATTTGAAACATAGCTTTCGGAACATGCCTCATTACATTAGAACATGGAAACTTAGTGACGTTCAAAACGTTCACATAACAAATTCTAAAAGAATAGCATTTCGTCATTCAATAGCAAATAGTGATCGAAAACATCGTGGCGTTTGCATTAGTATTGACTCATTGCCTTCACTGAAAGACTTTGCGGATCTCATTGACAACCATAAGACTCGGATCAAGATTCCTCTCGATGACAAGGTATGGATAAAGTGTGATTCATCAGTCAAACTATACGTCTGTTCACCAAAACGTGAAGATGTTGAATATCGATTTTTTCGTTTCAGTGACGTCACATGGGAAACCTTTACAAGGGAGATACTACCACAGATAACGTCATTCATTAAAGATGGAGGACATCAAACGGTTGGAAGTTGTAAATCGGATGTTAACTACAAAAGCAAAGTCAAAACTCAATCTACAAGAGATCGAGAGGAATATACCCAACCGAAAACAATGGTTACTGATAAAACGCAAATTGAAGCCGACAACGAGCTTACATCTTGGAAGACCCTCAATCTTAACATGGAGGATTCAGAGGAAGGATAGATCTCTCACTATCCTATTCTTTCCAAATGGAACAATCCAATGTATTGGAAGGGTCATGGAGGGTGATCTCTCATATCTACACTTAACTTTGGAACATTTACTTGGTGATTCATTATCTGATTGGAAAGTGAAGACAATGACCGTGTTATGTGAATTACACTATCACTATGATTTCCGTAAAGTTACATCATCACATAATCTAACTTATGAAGTGGAGTTATTTCCAGCAGCTCAATTGACTAACTGGCATCCATATCATGTTCATGTGTTCCATAATGGAAAGGTTGTGATAACCGGCATTAAAGACATAAGTGATGTGCCTCCCATCATATGTGATTTGAAAAAATGTTTCATGAAAACCAAATTGTAGATTTTGTATATATGTGGATAGATAATGAAATGTGAACATGTTTTTTTTGTATATATGTGAATAGATAATGAAATATGAGCATGTTTTTGTTTTCCTTATAAACCCTTGTTTTGGAAAAAAGAGAGCAAGTTAATGATACAACATAAAACTTTATTTCAAAACTGTTTCAACATATTTAGTAAGAATTACATCATTTTTATCACAGTTTTTTGAAATTTTTTTCAATGGTCTCTCGTTGACAAAATAGAGTACATAGCCACCGCACATTAGAGATGTATTACTTTGAAGTGGGAACGATGTCACTTTCCTAACAGTCCAGGAAAACCTGTTCATCCATAATGCGATATCATGTAAACGAGGTTGATTAAGAGAGTCAAAATATTCGGCAACTTTATAACGATTGATGTATACAGCAATCCAATGTTTTCCGGGAAGATTGTTGGTATCCGTATTGATGATAAGCGAACAAGGATAGAAAGGAATTGAATCAGGTAAATTATCTCTAGAAAAGACATTGAGAAATATTGTCTTGGAGTAGGGATGAGCTTTCCTCATTTTCCTCAAGATTTCTATGTTGCTTAAGTTACTCATCTCTGATAGCTGACAGTCACGTCTCTCATTCTTGTTATCTCAACTTTGCTATCATAGATAGCATAAATGAGACAAGTAATTGTTTTCTTCAAAGGTGACTCAAATGATACCTCCAGTCGTAGATTTCCAGGCTTTGTAACTCCTACGCTTTCACCACCTAGATCTGCATCTGCTGTGAGGTTGTACATAATGAAGAAGTAGCCATTCTTGTACATATCCATTGTAATTCCATTTAAATCGTCTGTATTAAACATGTTGAGGGCGGTGAAAATAGAACCATATTCACGTGCGAATTTACCATCTTTGAAATTAGGCTCATATGCTTTGCAAGATACAAATTTCCCATCCTGATAGAGTGCTAGTTTGCTAACATTAAAGTGTTGGAAATTGAATGGATTCTTTTCAAAAGCACCAATGAATGCCTCATTTTCCACAAATGTGATATACACCGCCTTTGGCATTGCAGTGGGAAAAAGATTTGGGTAGGCATGTGAGGATGATCCCGCACCAATTGTGAAGTTTGTCAACACACTGTGATTAACTGGATATATTGCATTGCTTTTCCTCAATCCTGTCGCATGCTCGTTGATGACTGACGGGTTCATTGTTACTCGCCTTACATTGAGCACGGCATTACTTATGTTGACTTGATAGTTTGTAGCTCCAAAAGCCATTAACGCGAACTCAGGATTTGCACGAATAAATTTTATTTGCATTTTAACCTGTGATAGCAGATATCTAGATTGACGAAGGAAATCAAGATAGACGGGTCCTTTCAAGTATAATTCCTTTGAATCCGCTGTTAAATCCATTCGTCTTTTCAACCCTGTATTTGAGACATCATCAAATTTCCCTTGCTGATCATCATACCACCCAGAAACTTGCAAGTGTGACTGTTTAGCTTGCTTTTGAAATTGAGTCATTGTATGTATATATGCTCCATATGGATATGCTCGATCCCCTCCTTCAATCTGTTTGTCATTCAATATTAGATACACATCTGAGAACAGACTGGCAATAGGAAGATTTGCTAATCCCACTTTATCCTTGGATGAATCGATATTTGTACCATCAGTCTTCTTAATTTGTATACACAACTCTAAATCAATGGATTGACAGTCAATATAATCTTGAGGATTGGCAGGTATATCAAACTGAATAGGCTGCTGGTTACCATCGATATTTGTTGTGGGGACTATGTCTACAATTGTTGAGGAGATGATGTCTGTCTGATGAGGGGAGAATCGAAGAAACACAAAGCCGAATTGATACTCTGCATCGTATTAGCTCTACAAATATGTTGTCTTCCTTCGTTTTGACTTGTTTCTAGTAGCTGTGGAATTTCGTTTGCGCTTTCTTGTTTTCACTCGACGTCTAGATTTAGAACGTGCTGCTCTAGTCGGCTTTTTACTTTTCCTGCGTCTTTGCTTAGTAACTCGGCCTGATCCAACTTGTCTTGACTTCCTACGCTTCTTCCGAACTGTACGTCTCGTCTTTGTTAAATCATCTAATGCGTCTATGGCAGATTGCTGCGCGCGCATTTTCATAGATTCACCGATATCCTCACCTTGAAGCGCATCAGCTGCAACATTTGCACCAAAATCTAAAGCCCTGCTTCCAACACGCTTCATGATTGGTACGCCATACTTTTTGAGTGTTGGAAGAACCATACGTCTTAGTGCACCAAATATGCCTCCTCCAACTTGTCGTCTACCTCCAACAAACACGGGATAACCGCTCTGATATGATGGTCTACTGTAAATGCCTGTCATTATGACTATTGAATAACTATGGAAGTCACAATAGCGTAAAGCCTTATTCTCGTGACCTAATATGTAGGGTCAAAACAGTAACACCACCACAGAACGGTACTACTTCTCCTGCGTCATCATGAATTGATATGTCAATTCTATTGATGAAATTTCGGCTGATTGGTAGAT